>JANHFX010002797.1:0-11478 GCA_027560015.1 Chloroceryle amazona
TTTTTTTTTTTTTTTTTTTTTTTGTTTGGTTTTTTTTTAGTTTTGTTTGGTTGGTTTGTTTTGTTTTTGGTTTGTTTTGGTTTGTTTTTTTTTTAGAATTGATAGTTGTGGGGTTTTTGTTGTCTTCTGCTTTATAACTCTTTCTCTTCTGCTTGTTTTTAGTGCTTGATGAACTTTACATCCTGCAAATGTAATTAAAAAAAAAAAAAAACTAGTATCACGCATATAGCACATTTACTATAATTGCTATTTTGTTATATGTTTTTAAATCATTCTACAATTGCTTATTTAGCAGACTGTGGTGTTGGCCTTCCTTTCCATATATCTGTGACTCAATATGTTAAGCACAATTGAAATTTATCATTGAATCTCTTAGTTTTCTTCTTTTCCTTGGAGATATGAGATCCTGACAAAAATTTCTACGTCTTTTACTTGCTGATTGCCAAGTAAAGCTTTAAATCTGCATGTATAAGTCCCTTTTACAAAGCTCTACTGCTCTCTTTAATAAAAATAAAAGCTGAGATATTCAAATACTCACCACTTTGTATCATTAAAAGGACAACAGATTGGCCATTCTGCTAAATAGTTTTGTGGGGTTTTCAGAAGTCAGGGAGGATGTTCTCAGATTGCAAGTAGTATGTGTATCTCTGAAAAATTAACAGTATCATGACTTTTAAAAGGTTCTTCATTTTTCATTACACCACACAGTAGAATCATGTATAAATTTCTACTAAACTAGCATTAATTAGGCTCCAAAGGAATACATGACAATGCCAGATGTTAAAGTAGAAATATTAGCAATGTATTAAGTTCATGAACAGAGGTAGGTATAACCCTTAGCCTAAAATATTGTGTGTTTAACTCACTGCCAGGAATTGCAGAAATGGTAGGGCTTTTTTAGTTGAAGATCTGCCTTGGAAAACTGACTCAGCTAGTGAAGTCTAGAAATCGTTCCATAAGTCTCAAGGGTAGATTGATACTTAATTCTTCCTGGGTTGTTTATTTTTTGTTGTATGTTTCTAATAAATGCTGCTGCTTTTAACAATGAAATGAAATTTAAACACCCACATCAAATGCAAAATTCAGGCCAAGTCAAATCCTAGTTTGAGATAAGTATGCTGAACTCCAAAGCAGTGCTGAAGTTGTACTTTTTACCAGAAGATTAATGCTTACTATATAACATCTGCATTTTATATTTGTTTGTTTGTTTTGGTTTGTTTTGTTTTCTAAGGATCTGCAAATACCTTGTATCTCACCACTATTTCTTGAGTAGGTAGGGCCTTTATATTTTCCTTGCAGAATTCCAGCGTGCTGTTGTCCTATTTCACTTTCTACAGAATTTACATGTCTGACTTGCAGATTGATACAAATCTAGTTCTGCTGACATTGACATAAACAATGTTCATAAGAAGAATAGGAAAAATAAGAATGTGACCCAGAATTCTGTCTACTTCAGAAAAGGTTTTATGTTTCAAAATAATTTCCGAGTGAGGATGATTCCCTTCTAGCCATAGTCAGAAGCCCCTGTATGAGTTCACTGCAATGATAACTGTAATTCTGTCAAAAGAGATGCCTACACAAGTAAACATCTGTGGAGTCTATATATGAGGTGATCCTTGCAGTTTAGAGCAAGCATAAGAAGACTAAAATCCAGCGTCTTTCACAAATTTTGTGTGACCACACTTTCGAATTAATAAAAACATGTCTAGGTGATAGTAATCTGTGCTTGATCTTCACCAAATACAATGTAAGGATCTGAAATGCAACTTCTCTCTGTGAATGCTCAGAGCATTAAAACAGAATTACGCATTCATAGAATGGCTGAGGTTGCAGGAAAATATGGACATTGTGTAGTCCAACCCCTTGCTGAAGCAGAGTCACTGTGATCATCAGGTTGTTCAGGATCATGCCCAGATGGTTTCTGAATATAGAATCATAGAATAAATCATAGAATCACAGAAGCATACAATAGTTAGAGTTGGAAGGGACATTAAAGTTCACGTTGTTCCAACCTCCTTACCATAGGCAGGGACAACTTCTACTAGATCAGGTTGCTCAAAGCCCTATCCAATATGGTTTTAGACACTTCTAGGGAGAGGGCATCCACAGCCTTTCTGAGCGTTCTATTCCAATGTCTCAGCATGCTCATAATGAGAAACTTCAGTGGCACAGAGTCCAGTTGGTGAACTGTAACTAGTGGTGTTCCCCAGGGGTCAGTACTGGGTCCAGACTTATTCAGCATCTTCATCAAAGGATGAAGGGATAGAGTGTACCCACAGCAAGTTTGCTGATGATATTAAACTGGGAGGAGTATCTGATACACCAGAAGACTGTGTTGTCATCCAATGAGATCTGGACAGACTGGAGAACTGGGTAAAGGCAAACTTTATGAAGTTCAACAATGACAAGTATAGAGTTCTCCTCCTATACCTGGGGAGGAATAACACCATGCACCAGTACAGGTTAAGGGTTGACCTACTGGAAAGCAGCTCCACAGAGAAGACTCTTGCAGTCCTGGTGGACAGTAAGTTATCCATTGAACAGCAATGTGCCCTTGTGGTCAATTAGGCCAACAGCATCCTGGGGTGCATAAAGAAGAGTGTGTCATCAGGTCAATTTAATTTCTAAATTAAATCTACCCTCTTCCAGTTGGAAGCTATTACCCTTCATGGTATCACTACAAGCACTTGTAAAAAGTCCAGCTTTCTTGTATCTCTCCTTCAGATACTGGAAATCCTCAGAAAGGTCTTCTCCAAGGATGGAGACTCCACAGTCTCTGTGGTCAACCTGTGACAGTTCTCTGTTACATTCACAGTGAAAAAATTGCTTCCTAATGATGTGGGAAGCTTCCTGGGTTTTGTGCTCATTGCCTCTTGCCTTTTTGATGGACACCAGTGGAAAAGACAATGGATCTGTCTTCTTTACTCCCATTCAAGAGATATGTGTTATATGGATAAGATTCCCCTCAAGCCTTGTTTTCTGAAGGCTGACTGTCCCAAAACTCTCAGCCTTTTCCTGTATGACAGAAGCTCAAATCCCATCATTATCCTTATGGCCATGTGCTGGAGTATATGGAAAGGTCCCTTCCCTCAACCTGCTGGCCAGATCTAATGCAACTCCTATTGCAACCCCGGATACTGTTAGCCTTCTTTGCTGTGAGGGCACATTTCTGGCTCATATTCAACTTGGTGGCTGACAGGACTCCTAGTCATTTTCTACAAAGCTGCTTTCCAGCCTGATATAATGCCTGGAGTTACTCCTTCCCAAGTGCAGGATTTTGTATTTCCCTTTGTTAAACTGCCTGCCCTTTTCTTTAGCCTGTTGAGGTCCCTGTGAATGACAGCACAGACACCTGATATATGAAACACTCCTCCCAGTTTGTATTATCAGTGAACTTGCTGAGGGTAAACCTTTCATCTTTCACAAGATTCATGAAAAGATTAGGCATTATTGGCTTCAGTATCCTCCCCTGGGATTCACCACTAATGACTAGGCTCCAGCTGGACTTTGTGCCATTGATACTATCCTTTGAGCCCAACATTTCATCCAGTTTCCAAGCCACCTCTGTGTCCAGTTATCTATCCCGTACTTCATCAACTTGTACCAAAGCTAAATTAAAGAATAATACTAAGAACAATTTCTTTTTTATCAGTAGACCATCTTTAAGATTCTTTCTTACTGAGATATATTTTATTAAGAAATCAGAAGCTGATGTAAGGATACACATTAATATATATAAAGTATGTAAATCAGCTCTTGGAAGCTATTTTTGTCTGTCATTCTGAGAGTTCATGGTTCTTAGAACTGTTCAGGGTAATGAACCATTTTTAAAGCCATCTGTTTGACCCTTGACATTTGTCTGTTTTGCAGAATGTGTGATCTCCAGCACAACCAGCAGATGCCAAGTGAAGTATTTTCCATCAAACACTGCGGTTTGCTAAGCCAGTTGCATTGCAGTAATTTATATGATTAGCCTTATATAGTTCTAAAAACAGAGCTTTGAATATGAGCTTTACATTGACAGGCATTTTAAGGAACTTCTCTTTATAATTTAACAGGGATTATATTTACTAATGCATTTACGTCCTTTGTATGTTATGAGGAAGGCAGCATTTATGCATTTGGATAGAAATGCAAATTCCTCTTATTACCATACTTTTGCTTTATTAATTTTCAAGAATAAAGTGATAGACTTTTTAGTGTAGTGTTATTTAATCTGTTGCAATAAGGGTGGACAAGTGTTTGTATTCTAAAATTTATGTGTAGTTATTTTTCTCTCAAGTATTTACTGGATTGAGACTGATTTGCCTACATTAATTTTCTTCTGCTGAAGCACTTCTTTCTGAACAAAGCAATATAACCTTGTCAGCTGAGGAGAACATAGTGTTCATCTTAAACTATTTTAGAGCTTGTTGGCTCTGAAATTAAATTGCATATTGCACATGAGAGTCTTGTTCTCACACACATTATGGAGAAAAATTTAAGAGCATCAAAGATGCTTTTAATTTAAACTATGAATTTACAAATTCATTTCTGACATTGTTACAGGGATCAGTAATGCTACCACCTGGAGCTTTACTTCATGTTTCATTTCTCATTTTTCTCAGAAAGCCAGATCTGAAGTGAAATGAATGTTTAGGAAAAAAAAATTAAAAAAAATCTAGTCCTCATAGCTTGTTAATAAGCAGCATAGTTATAAATATACTCATAAATTTAAATACAGATGATGTATGGCACTGGGTCATTTGGTTCAAATTTTTACGTGCTTGAAATTGACAACACATTATTTTTTATAAACTTTTTTATCATTCCATTTATATAGTGCTATTTTTTTACTGAACAAACTACTTACGTGTTCAGGTTAAGAAAAAAGAGGGAGGCGGGAGTTTATATAACTATGTCTTCATGGCAGAGGCAAATGTCTAGAAAAGCTTTGTGCAACTTGGTGTCAGATTTACTGATTTCTTTCATGTTGAAACTAGATTACATCTCAATATTAATTTGCAAAATGTTCCATGATAGAGAAGTGTAGCAAGTAGCTTTTTAACCATTGTATAATCTTGTCAGTCTGTGCTATTAACAGCTATGACAGATAGTTCGTGTCTATGAAACCGGATGTAGATTATTTTATGTTGTAAACTTTGTTGCCAGCTGACCTGGTCAAACTCAACGTTGTATGACAAAAGTTAGGTTCTCTGATTTGTTGCATATACTTAAATTCTCCATTTTGTGCCTGGCACTTCAATCTGGAGGAAGAGTGATAAGAAATAATTTACAAAAGCAAGAGCCATCTGTTAATATCATATCCAGAAAAAAGAGAAGAGAAAGAAGAGGAGAAGAGAAGAGAAGAGAAGAGAAGAGAAGAGAAGAGAAGAGAAGAGAAGAGAGAAGAGAAGAGAAGAGAAGAGAAGAGAAGAGAAGAGAAGAGAAGAGAAGAGAAGAGAAGAGAAAGAAGAGAAGAGAACAAAAATAACAATATTTTTGCTTCACTGTATTTTTTTTCTAAAATTTTGACCCTCGGTATTGTTTCAGGTCATGACCTAGGACTTCAGGAAATAGAAATTTTTCCATCATCATGGATATTGGATTGACCATTTATTTGAAAGGCAAGAATTATTCAGTAATGTCTGGAGTCATGATATTATGGGATATATCCATTTGATGATTTGTTTTGTTGAAGAAATAAATCAATGCTCATTTAATGCTTGCTTCAGACTCTACCAAAGTCAATATAACAATGATATTGACTTCAGTATTCTTTGAATGAGAGCCTGGAGCACCAAATTAATCACAGAACCACACAGGGTGACTATGAATATACCTTAGATTGCAATCTAATCTTTACTGGCTAGAAACGTCACACCAGTGTTTTAAATCACCATGTACAAAGAGCAATTAAGTAATCACAAATTGTTCTTTTTAAGTGATTCACTAAAAGAATATTTTACCTCTAAAAAGACAGTGTATTCAGTCCCAAGAAAGTACCCTGTGAAGTGACAGTTCCTCTGTTTGCTGTTTTTTACCTCATTATTTTATAAAAGATCTATTGTAGTTTTGTGAGGCTTAACCTAGATCTAGTGGATCAGTAATTATGTCCTGCAGAGAGTCTCAGTTTCATTTTCAGTACAATTAGTGAATGACACCAAGAGGGTGTATAGTTTTGTCCTAATGCAAGACTGATCAGGCTGCACATTTGATCAGTTTTAGTCTTCCTTTGCCTCTGGCTCTGTGGAGCTGAGGTGAGTAATGGACCATGAAAGGAAGGAGGCGACAAACCAGAAAATAGCAAGACTTAGACCATTTCCTGTGTCATGCCTCCTGGCAAACTTCTATCAGGACATGTAAATATGTGCAGCTCCTGCTAGCCTGTAAAATGTTCAGCTGGCAGTGTTAAAATTCTCTAAATCAACATAGCCTGTCTTTACTATCATGAAGGTAAGAAAAAACTCCCATTTTAACAAGATCAGTAGACAGAACTGAGGGCTGTAGTGACCATGGTATTCCAAGATTTCAAATTTCAGCTATTTCACTGACATCTGCCCATCTGGCTCGAGAAGACGTATGAACATTTACCCAATGAACATGCATACAAACACAAATAAAAAAGTACATCTAAACTACATGCCAGAAGCTGAGGTCTTTGATGGCTAGAAGGACAAATCTGTTTCTAACATGAGTGCCAGTAGACTGACAGTTCTGTGAAATGAAGTCTTCTCTTTACCAGTTAAAGCATAAGGATTAATACATGCTTTTGTTACATTGTTTTGCCATAGCTTTCAAATAAACTCAGGAAAGCTTGTTTGAGAGGAAATGTTCATTAGTATAGCATAGACTTGCACCGAATCTGTGTGATTAAGGCTAATAATCTAGCTCTTATTAAACATAAAACTCAAAAATTGCCTCTGCTATGGAATTTGTATTTCTATAAACTTCCCTCTAAAATCAGTTCCCTATTCTTAGAGACAAGTGCCTATAATAAGCAGAATTATTTTTCTCCAGAAATTTGCTTTATAATTTTCCCTGAGCTTCGATTATTTACACTTAAACATTTATTCTGCCCTTTTCACTCTTTACACATTGTAGGCACGTGCTTTGTAAAACATTTGCCTTTATCTTCTTCTAATACTTGCTGATCCATCTTAGAAGCATTAACATTTTTTGAGAAAAATGTAAATAAGGGGAAAGTCAAGTAAACCTACAAAATTCAGTTTTCATTATGGTGCAAATTTACTCTGTCCTGTCTTTGTACTAAGTTTTTCAACTGTTCTTACATATCTCCCAGTCTTGACAGCTGGAGATAGGATGTTATTGCAATATGTGTGATATTAAAAAAGATGGGCTAGGGAGGCATATGCTGTTTCTACTTAATAAAAGAATTAAGAGAATTACTTTGATGACTAAATCTAGGTGTCAAGACAGGGATATCATGGGTGAAGGGCAAGGGAAAATATAACTTTTTAAATTTATTATAATTTAGAAGTTGAATAATTTAATTTCAAATTAAATAAAAAATATTTTGTGTGTCAGAGGGGGGGATCTTATTAATCTTTGTGGATCTTGTTATACAGAGAAGATTCAACCACTAATGCTATCATCTGTTCATCTCATTACCCATCACACAAGAGTTGACCTCAGTGTTACTGTAGGATAAGTCTGAACCCTGAAAAAGGAGTGCTTCCATAACTAATCATATTTCCAGGAACAGAACACAGCACAGAAAAAAAATAAAAAACAGTTAAACCTACTTATGCAACACTTTTCTAAAAGCTGGAAAAAATGTTCAATATTAATGTCTCTTCTGTTCATTCTCTAGAGGGGAAACCCAGTAGAGAGAGGCACAGTCCCAAGAATATGAAGTTGTGATAGCAAAGGTAGAGGTATTTTTTGTTTTAGACATATAGTGTAGCAGAAAGAAAATGGAATATTATTTACTCTCAAAGAAGCTGTATGAAGGAAGAATGACAATTTTTACTTAATGGTCTTTTGGCTAGATTCATTCAACTGTATCAGTGATTGTCAAATGAAGACTAAAAGCTCAATGGAGTGGCCGCATTAAGCTCATACTTAAAGATTGCCACTATGGCACACAGTGACTTGAGACTCAGGCCACACCCTTGGCGTATTTTCTGGTTGCACCCATGAGAGAGGGCATTTTACAGTCTCCACTAGCACAGTGAAAAGGTGTGCCAGCTGGATCCACAAGGACTGTATGGCTTGTATTATGCTTTTTTTCCTGACACCTACATTGGTTCTTCTTGTCCACAAGCTCCCAGTACTCCTCTCACTGATCAGGAGTTTCTGAAACATTCCCTTCATACTTTTAGAAAAAAACTCAAGAAATTTCCTGAGAGTAATAATTAGTGATACTACATGGTAATGTTGTCAGATAAGAGTGTTGGAAATTACTAGGAAATTAGCCTCCAATTCTGACATATTCCTCAAGGTGCTGCGCTGCTCTTATCATAAACTCAAAAAATCGTGGTGTGAACGTATTAGATTTTCTTAGTGTAACAGCTTTAAGATTTCAAAGTTTGAAACGTAACAGCTTTTTCAAATGTGAAGTCAATCTACATTACTGCCTTTGTTGTGTCTTGTTTAGGGTGTCAGGTATGCATGATACACATAAAGATATGTGAATGTAGTGATCAGGGTACTGTTTTAGTCAGGGTTAAAATGTTCTATATACACCATTGATCTTGAAACTTGGCCTGGACAAATTTAAATTATAGAAAATAGGGATGGGTAAAGCCTAGGACCACAGTAGTTCTTAGCTTGGAAGTCTAAAAAGTCCAAACAAAATGGTGCAAAATAGTATTCAAACCAGCCCATTATTTGAAGTACTGAGGTCCTCCAGGATATTAGGTGTTCTGATGTTAATCACTGTGGGAAATAAACCCTAAGTAAATGGAAATATGCTTCATTGCATATGTGAGGCACAGAAGTCTTGCATAAAACATGAAACAGGTATTTTGTAGCCATTACACAATATGACATTTTTAAACAGGAATTTGAAGGACTACAGGATCTACTTAATCTTGAAGCAGAAAAGACATGAGGAATTTCTTTTCTGAAAAGGCATAGAATCTTGTAGGAAAATTTCAGATAAAGCTTTTGTCATGTTCTGCACAGTCATCTTCAACATTAAAGCTGTAAGAAATTTATTAACAACTGAAAGATTTACAAAAAGAAGTACCTGATACCTTATTATAACCTTTGGCAAGCTCTTGTTTCTTCCAATTCACAAAAATCTTCTTTCCTTTCTAGTACCAAAGTCCCAGCGTGCTAATCTTTCCTTGAATGCTACTATGCAAAAAAGAGAAATGTTTATGCATACCTGTCTGTTTGAGAAGAGTGTATATTAGCTATCTAAACTATACCTGCATTAATATTAAGAAAGCTTGGGGTAACAAAACAAAAAGACTATTGTGATAAGTCTAATAGTAGTTCATATGGTACAAAGTCCAGCTGATTCTATCAAAATAAACTGAAATTATGACATGTTAATAGGATGACCTACTTCAGGGTGATCCCTTTCATTTGCTGATCAAACATTAAAAAAATGTAAAAGTAGGGAAGTTCATACACTTTTGGAAAATGATACTTAAAAGTACTTTACATAAACTTCAAATTCACATTGTGGTAAAAAAATACAAATATCACAATCTCAAATGTAATTACTAAATGACACTAATAGACAACGCAAACAACAAAACTCATAGGATATATGGATAGGATCTATATAATAGGATATAGGATACAACATTAACTCTCCACAGAGACTTCTCTGATTCATTTGCAAGCCAGTAACCTCATAAGCAAGCTTCTACTTTGCACGTGCATGACAACTATGTCTTAATTTATTAAATAAGAAAGCGAAAAAGCATCCTTTGTTTTTTCTTGTGTTGAAATGAAACAAGCTAGCTTATAGTATTTGAAGTATTTTAGGTACCTATTGCATATTAATTCATATTTATTAACATTGTCAGTTCTTTTCTTCAGATTCCTTCACCTTTTTCTTTCTAATTTTGAAATCAGACTACTGCTGAGCTTAACAGAGATCAGTTCAGTAGCTTTTTGTGGTTTTTGAAACAGTTCATATTTTTTCTACAGTTCAGTATAATTTTAATACAGATACATATATCACAGTTACATTTGAAGAAAGTACATTTTCCATTCCTAAATATGCTGACATCAAGATAAGGTTGCTTTGTTCACTACAGCTTCAAGGAGTACAAAAGACACCTGAAAGGCTTACTCTGAAAGAGAAGTAACTTATGCTGCGTGTTAGTCATTAGGCTGACAGTGCTAGCTGAGTGGAGAAAGAAACTATTCAGAAGAAAATCTTACACTGGAGAAAAAAAAAATTGCTTGAAGGTTTAGTAAAGCCCAGATATTATGATAGTGAAGCTTCAGATAATGAGAGGTCAAGAAATAGAGAAGAAATTTTCAGTGCACTTCAAGAAAACAAATGAGGCTCTGGAGTTAAATTAGGTGCCTCCCTTTGAAACATACACCTAATTTGCCAAATTTCTGTGAACCCAGACTCCTATTCCAGTTGTGTAAGTGATGGTGGTGTGTCAGGTAGCAGATCTGATTTTATCATGGAGTTGTTACAGAATAGATACATCTAGTTTCAGCCAACTTTTCCAAAGACTTAGACCAGAATATGTCATAATGCAGATTCTTGTAATTGGCAATACAGACCAGTAATATTTTTCACACTATGTAAGTATCCACTCTTATGCCTAGTTTAGTGCTAAAATAACTCTTCAGTCTTATTTCTACTTTGCTTTTTTCTTCAGTAAATTTGTGTTCCAGGTGATACCCACTAGGCATGTGATAAATTGTAGATGATGTGTTCATCTGAGTGTGTACGCACGTAGACTATCTATGCACTAAACATATTGTGAAAGGCTGTGGAATAGTGACTGAAGGTAACTTAGAAATTAAAATCATATTAAAGATACAGCATTGTTCACACATTACGGAAAGGTATAATATTGAAGAAGTTCCTAGGGTAGAGAGGAGTGGAGATTCTGTGGACAGTCTCTGAGATCACTGCAGAGATGGGAATTGATGGCACCACAAAACTGGTAAGCTGCCTGTTTGTGACCCTGGTCCAACAGTATGTCATTTTCTGACAAAGTAGTGTCCTTTCTGCAAACTTTTCTCATTACAATGTTGTTATAATACAAAAACACACCTCCATCCCACAGGCTACCCACCTTCAAAGTGTGACACCCCACCCCCACCCGTCCCTGAGGTTGGACCGTGAATTTTCTTTGCTGACACCTGTAAGGGACTTAGTTTTCTCAAACACCACCCCTGAAGGGGAAAAACATTTCTCGTAAACAAAAACATTTCTTGTAAATATTTTCTCATGGGGAAGTTGTTCACCTTGACATTGTTAACCACAAAGGAACATCAATCGTCTACCTCAGAAAGAACCATAATAGAAGGAAACTTGTCTAAGTGGTG
>JANHFX010002798.1:0-16681 GCA_027560015.1 Chloroceryle amazona
CTCCATTCCGGAGGTAGAGGGCGGGTGGAGGAGGAAGAACTACAGCTCCCAGCAGCCCCCGCGCGGGGAGGGCGGTGCGCGGGCGGTGCTGGGAGCTATAGGTCGCGCCTCGGCCCGGGGTGCTTGGGTGGCGGCTGTTAGCGTGAGGGGCTCGGTGCGGCCTCTCCGCCCCTGGAGGCCTCTCCGCCCCTGGAGGCCTCTCCCCGCGCGTCCAGGCCCCGGCGGCCTTCTCTCTGTGTTTGGGGTTGCTGTAAGGAAGTCTGTGCTTCTCGCGACTTCAAGAAAAGTTGGTTTTCCTTCTGTTGTATGCGGTTTTATTCTTCTGGTGTTGAATCACTTGACAACTGTTAGTTTATACGTCATAATAAATAAAAAATCCACTTTCTTCCATTAGTAGCTAGTGCCTCTGAACTGTGTCTGGTTTATATTACAGTAGACTTCTGAAAAACAAATTGACTTTATAGCACTGAATCATCATTAGTAAAGTTCCCTCTCTGTCTTCAGGGCTGCTCTACATGTATTTGCACAGCAAGGACAACTTTTGTTTTCTCATTCACACAGGGCTCGAAGCTGGAAATACCTCTGTGGCTTGCTAAAGGTCTACATGACAGCAAAAGAAGAATAATTTCTGTGGAACTGCCAAAGATTTACAAGGAAGCTTGGAGGACGGTGTTCAGCGCTGATGCCAATGTGGTTGACCTGCACAAAATGGGGCCATATTACTATGGGTTTGGTTCCCAGCTCCTGAATTTTGACAGTCCAGAGAATCCTGATATAGCCCAGACTATCCTGCAGGCAAGTATTTGAACTAAGTCATGACAATTGGGGTTACATTTCTCCATCTTTCTGTTCTTCCCAGCTGCTCAGCAGTCTTTGGGAAAAACACCCTGGTTTAATCCACATGACTTCTGGATTGAATATGGATTTCTGGATCAAGCTGTAGGATGACCCTGTTGGCAACTGCACAGACTAGTGGTGGAAGCCTCAAGTATGCATCCAGGAGTGCAATTTTAGCTCTGAGTTTCTACACTGAAAATACGGGATTTCTGTAAAACAGGACTAGAGGAGATGTAAGATTGTTTACTTATGCCCATGCTGCAAGGCAGAATTAATTCATTCTCTATTATTTCTATTTTCCTACACTGTTTTTAAAGATTTGTCATGATGAGACTTCACACTGGTCTGGGCAGTCTGTTTCAGTAATCCATCATAATCTTATCCTGATGTGTAAGCTGAGGCTCCTTTGCAGCAATACAAACTCTGTTCTGTTTATCTCATAAAAAGTAAAGGCTCAGGACATATTATTCTCTTCCTTCATGCAGCAGTCTTGAGTTCGTTTGGTACCTCTTTGTGGGTCATGCTTTCTAACCTCTGGTTGTCCTTGCTGTGCACTGCTGATTATCTTTCCAGCTGATCTGCATCCACTGTGACATGCAGTGCCCTGAACAGTGTACAGCCTTCTGCTCAAGACTTGTGCTGTCGAAAAGAAAATGATTACTCTGTGAATTTTGTAGGCCATGATGCTTTTTGCTCATCATGTGCAGCATGTTATGTTTCATGATGGAGTGACATTGATGTGTGTCTGGTTTGCAGTCTGCGGGAAGATGGTACAGATTGCGTATGCAGTTGTTCCTCTTCCTGTGTGTGTACAGTTGCTATTTCTGCCTTAATGTAAAACCTGACATTAGTCCCATCTGAATGACATCCTATTGCTTGCTTTCACACCATCTTTCTAATTTGCCACGATCATTATGAATTAAGACAGAATCATAAAGTCATAGACTGGTTTGGGTAGGAAGGGACCTTTCAAGGTCATCTCGTCCAACCTCCCTGCAGGGAGCAGGGACATCTGCAACTAGAGCAGGGTGCTCAGAGCCCCGGCCAACCTCACCTGCAATGGCTCCAGGGATGGGGCAGCGACCACCTCTCTGGGCAACCTGGGACAGAGTCTCTCCACTGTCATAGTAAAAAACGTCTTTCCAGTGTCCTACTTCTGCTCCCCCACATGCTTGCGGTCATCCCTCCTCTTTCTCCTGCACTTTGTTTGCTAATTTAATAAGCATAACTTCTGTTCCTTTAGTAAGCTTATTAATTATTATATCAAGCAGTACTCACTTCCAGGTAGACCCCCACTGAACTCCACTCAGGATGTTCTTCCCTCCTGACAGGGTAATTGCCTTTGCTGAGCACCTACGGGCAGTTTAGCTCAATCTTGCAAGAATGCCCTGTGACAGACAGATACCTCCCTTCTCTTTTCCACCCCTTTGTGGGCCCTGGCCTCCTGCCAGCTTAGGAAACTGGGCTGGTCTCTCAAAGTGTGTTCATGGCAAGTGCATTTTGGCCGCTGCTCTTCTCTCTTTTCTTGCAGAAGTTTATGTAGAGTTTACCTGTTCCAGTATGTTTCCAGGAATTGATACTGATGCATCTCTAATTCCCTGGCTCTTCCTTCCTCTCTCTCCATCTCATCTCCCCTTTCTTTCTTAAAAGATAGATACAATCTTTGCCAGTTTCCGGACTTCTGTGCTGCTTGAGCTTTTAAAGATAACCACTAACAGCTCTTAAGATTTCTTCAGCCAAGCTCTCTAAGTAATCTGGTGCTATTGGATTCTGCTTCCCGCCTCACCTTTTTTTTTTTTTATTATTTTTCTATTCTTTAAATGATGGTTGCTGCAGAGAGGCTTTAAAGCACTGCTGTCTTGGAGTTGTCCACTCAGAGCTTTCTTTCTGCATTGAGGAGGTGACCACACCTTTCATTTCCTTTCCTCTTTCTGCTAATGGACATCTTCGGAAAAAAAAAAAAGCCACATTAGCACACATTAGTTGTTGACAGAAAAATCAAAGCATGCAAGGTACTGCCTTCTCTTTATGAAAAGCAAACAAGAGGGGAGATGTGATGATAAAAAAAAAACCAAAACAAACCACCAAAAAAAAACCCCCACCTCTCCCAAATATTCAGGAATTATAAATGTGAAGTCTAACTATGTAGTGGCAAAGCCAAAAAGAGGGTTAATAATTTGTAGTCTTCTATAAGGAAATCTCTAAAATATGACAGTTCTAATGATTCTAAAGTCTGAAATGGCAAAGCACAGTTTTCAATGAGTTTTGATCCCCCTTTAGTCTTATTTTTATTATTCCCAAAAGCAGAGATAAGGAGGGACATAAAAATCCTTAAATATGTCTTGTTGCGTAGCTTTTAAAAAAACCCTATTTATTCGATGTAGATTTGCGGGTTTTTGACTTTTTTTCATATTTAAGTGGGGTTTTTTTCAGCATAGTGAATGGTTTGCAGTGGCAGTTTGGCTTAACTTCCAGGCTGCTCACAAGTTGTAGTTTATTATGGTCCTGCAGCAGCTGCTGTGGCATGAAATTCATTCCACCCGCTCTAGAGCAATGTGTGCTTGTGAAGTGAGATGGAATAGATTGTAATTGTGTTATACCCTGTGGTCTTCTCCAGCCTGTCATTAGGAAACAGCCAAAATCTAATTCTGTGCTTGCTTCCCACCCAATAAATCCGGCCCTTGCTCTGCCAGCTGAGGCAGGAAGTGGTTTGTCTGTGTATCCACAATTAATTGGTGCTGCGCTGTTTGCAGACCCTTGACTAGTTGTGAACTCGAACCTACAGCTTTGGCTTTTCAATCTTGAAAGCTCAGGCCTCTGGTGTTTGAGCTGAAGAAGGCTCTCTGTTACGTGTCAGTAATTCTACTTATCTTCTTTAGACGTTTATCAGCCGCTTTCGTCGTATCATGGACTCCTCTCAGAATGCCTACAATGAAGACACATCAGTGCTGGTGGCTCGGCTGGATGAAATGGAGCGAGCCTTGTTTCAAGCTGGCCAGAAAGGGCTGTATGACTTCCAGTGCTGGGAAAAGGGACAGGCTTCTCAAATCACAGCTTCCAGTCTCGTCCAGAATTACGGGAAAAGAAAGTTCACAGATGTAGATGGTTAAAAGCCAAAGAACATGCAGACGCAGCAGGCGACACCAAGAGGTTTGCAGTCTCTCTGTCATAGAAGAGAAAGATGAATCCGCCTTGGGGAAGGACATGCTCCATGTCCATTAATGGGAATTCTTCTTTGTAACATTTTTGGATTAGATTAGTGCAGATTTTAAAGGCAGACAAGAAGGGTATGAAAAATAGATGACATCCCATCGCATCCCTGGATAGCTTTACAGCTTACTAATACTACTTCTGAGGATTTGCAGCTAAAAGTGTTTGTTAGCTGTCCAAAAGAGTATGAGAGGATTTTCTAAAAGAGTAATTAATATTTATTACTCTTTATTTTCCAAACTGATATTTACAGTAATGGTTCTGCTTGGAAAAAATGTGTGATTCTGTGTATTTCATCTTGCCATTGCCATTCCAACCTCCTGGGAGCAGCTGTTTCCAGGTTCTTTGTTCTTTGGTGAACCCAAATGATGGGAGCAAAAATACGGTACAAACTGCATTGAATTTTTGCCATTTCTTAGACATTGAGGTGGACAGGTACTCTTTGTGAGGCAGGAATGTTTTTCTTTGTGGTCTTTTATACACAGTGATAGTGCTCCAAAGAAAAATACCTCTTCTAATGCATGTAGCAAGCAAAGAGGCCATGCAGGTCTCGTGTGCTGCCTCATCCTCTCTGTCCTTTTCAGTCCTTATGGGCTTGATGCTGCCTGGGGTGGACAGGGAATGTTGTCCTTTGCTGCTGGCAGCTTTTGCGATGGATGTCTCTATGATGGGTGTCGAGCTCCTCCATTTGTTATACAGAGGATGTGACAGAAAGCATCAAAGAGTTAGTCCAGACTGGATCAGAAGCAGCAACTTGAATGGAACCTCTCCTCCAGTATCAACCTCTGAGCCATCTGTTTTCCCATGAGAAATTCTTCTGATTACTAAACTTGGTCAGTAGAAGGGACAGAGCAAATAAACCGAGTTTCCCTCTTTCTGATCCATCTAAGTGGTCCTAGCAAAACGATCCTAGTGAATGTTATCCATGACAGTAGGAGTGCCTGGAGTTGGAACCTGCTAAACAGCACAGTGGTTATCATCCCTTGTGGATACCCTTGAATTGAGATTATTTGAAGTCCCATTGCTTATTTCTGTAGGACTTAGTTCGCATGGCCATTAGGATGGTTGTCCTTTGGAAGCAGGTATTTGACATCTTATGGGTGCTTCTAAGCATCTGTAGAAGGTAGATCTTGCAGAGTACCTAAGTGGAGGAGCCAGATCCTAATGATACTGAGCACTTCCTCTTCTGTGGGAATCACTGGGATTGACAGCAGGATCTAAATCTTGGAGGAGTTGTTACTGGAGTTGCAGATGCGTCTGGATATTGTATAGTTCAGACTGGAAGCCTCAAGTACAAAGGGTGTGTGGCCGTTCCTTGGCCAGAGGAATGAAAGCTCTGTCTCTGGAAGTGGTGAGAGGGGACAACATGATGGCTTCACAAGCACCTTGGTCTCTCCACCTTGGCTGCAGAGGGCCAGCTGTCCTGCCACGGGAGACTTAAGTGGAAGCAGTGCCTGCCAAAGTATTTAAAATACTTATGAGATGAAATGCTGCTGGACTTAATGACTTTATGGCACAAATGGCCTTTGCATTTTCACGAAGCCTTTGTCTGTTGTCTGATTCTGGATTTTTGTGTTGAATAAATATTTTGTAAGGGGTTATTTTGTAATGTAAAATGTCTGTTGTTAACTGCCCTTCAGCAGAAAAATTAGTCATAAATTGGAAAGATCTAGTTGGTTTCTAAACATAATCATTAGTTCATCAATTTCTGGATCGTTTTTGGTGACTAGACTCATTTTTGTACATTTATAAGAACACTTTTCTTCTCTACTGCTTGGTGCAAAATTCAAGCAGACAGTTGCTCGTTTGCCAGCATTTTGTACAACAACTTTCAGAGTGGGGAGAAAAAAAAAAATCCCTGAATTACCCATCAATGTCTGGATTTTTGTTCAGTAGGCAATGTCACTCATAGTAACCCTAAATGTTTAGAAATGAACACCACTAAGACCCTTAAAAAATCTGATCCTGTAATTTTAAATTACATTATTTGGTTGGTAGATTTGATACTGTGATGATTTGTTCGGTTGGGGTTTTTTTTCTTGCTGGCTGGAATGTTTTATGTGTTGGTTTGGATTTTTCTTCTGTCCAGAAATACAACAAAAGAGTGCTCTGTGCTTTTTATGAACACAAACTGTCCTTTATGCTTGCACTGCAGCAAGCTGTAAGTTAGAGGAGCTTGAACTTGTGCATTTTCAGAATGGCACAATAAATCCTCATTACAGAACTATACAAAGGAGGTCTGAAAAGGACTTTTAAGTGCCATTTCTCCTTGTGTCCTTCAGCTTTTCAACTGGAGGACTCCTGGTGTTTATGAGAGAGCAGCCTGTAGACACATTTTACAGTATTGCCACAATGGCTTTCATTGCCATCAAATAAAAAATAGGCAAGATTTGAGATGCTGAGTAGTTACATGTTCACATAAGAATATTTATTTGGGTTTTAATGGCCTGGTTTTGAAAAGAGGTCCCAGTCCTTCCCCTGAAGCGAGGAGTGGGACTCAATGCTCCCTGCAGGCCTCTTCCAGCTTTAAATGTTCTAGAATTATCCCCATCTAACTCAGCTCAGGATGGTGTTTGTCCAGCCAAGCCTTGAGAAGCCCCCTCTGCAGCAGAACCCGCAGCCTCCCTGGGTTGTCTGTTCCTGTTGCAATGTACAGTGAGCAAAGCTGACCCAGCAGAAGATGTGGTCAGTTGACCTTCCTGGCAATGAATTCCTGTTGGAATGGTTAGTGAAACTGAAAAAAAAAAATCTCACCGTAGTTTTGCTGTAATTCTTGTAAAACTTTCAACTCCTCTTGTTTGTCTCTTCTGTGTATTTTTCAAGCAGGTGAAGCAGCGGTGGAAGGTTGACCCTGGTTAAATACAAGCACCTCTGCATTCAGCGCATCCACGCTTTCTCACCTGTCTAAATTACTCTTCTTTCACCAAATGTTTGCATTTCTTCCTTGGTCTCATTTGCTCTAAAAAAGGTCTCAGTTTGTCCTCTGGCGTTGATTGTTTTTTTCGGTCATCAGACTGAAGGGATTGATTGTTTCTGCCAGCCTGGGAGCAATAGGTGATGTCAGTTGGACCAACAGTAACCAGGAGGAGCAGCAGCAAGAAATGCTTTGAGAACAGGCACCCTGTAACACCACATACTGTTTTTATGAGAGGAACATTGGTGCCTGAGTGATGAGCACAAGCCTTTCTGATCTGGATCAGTGATTTTCTACCTACTTTTTTTGGTGACCAGCTATTAGAAGAGTTTCATTTAAAATTTTCAATGAACTGGTTACTTAACAGAGAGGTGATGTAATCAGTAGAGGCACAGCGTGAATGCTTTTTTCACACAACTGCTTTTGTCTACAGATGTGCTTTTTATAAAACTCCTTGTCTAGTAGCACAGCCTATGGCCCGTGAATTGGGGGTTTTATTTAAAAAAACACCTCTTCATCTAGTGCTGCCTCTGCCTGACAGGAGGCAACTCAAAGCTGTTCCTTACCTAGGTTTCCTTTTCTGACAAAGGTATCACTTAAGTGTGATATCTTAAGAGTGTGTGTTGTCCTCTGGATTGTAGGTGGTGTCTTTGTTACAGCAAATATGCCAGAGTGATTTTCCCAGCTGTTAACATCTGTCAGAGCTCAGATGCTTACTTGGTAAGTGCTTGTCAGAGATAAAAGATGCCCCTTTTCAGAAATGACTCCGGTTTCTTTCATCAGTCCCATTAAACCCTTACTGCTGAGGTTCTCCAAGACTGCTACATATCTGACAACTTCCTAAGTGCTTTTCCCCCTCCCTGCCCTTCTCCTACCTGAACAGCCACTTGGCCCTGCAGAGAGTGGCTGAGCCCACGTTTCTCCTCTGTTTTCCTGATGTTATGTGCTTGGAAGTGCTTTCACTAGAGTTGATGGCAGCCTGAGCCCTACATGCTGAGCAGAAGTGTTGGTGGGACTTTGCTCAAAAACTGGTGGGAGGGTAGGAGATTGCCCTTGTTTCATCATGTCACATGAGTTAGTAAGGGGGGAAGGCTGTGTATGCTTCCAACTTACATCTGATGGATTTGCTTTGTAAGGCTGGTCTTGAGGGCTGAACTCTAGTGAGTGTAATGTGCTTTTCTGTATTTTCTGCTCATGAGGCAGGGTGAAAATTGGGGTCTACAGGAAAGCCTGTTTACAAGGGCAGGTAGCAATAAGATGCGGGGCAATGGTTTTAAACTGGAGCAGGGTAGATTTAGATTGGACATGAGGAAGAAGCTCTTTACTATGAGGGTGGTGGAACCTGGAGCAGGTTGCCCAGGGAGGTGGTGGAGGCCCCATCCCTGGAGACATTCAGGGTCAGGCTTGATGGGGCTCTGAGCAACCTGCTTCAGTTGCAGATATTCTTGCTCCCTGCAGGGAGGTTGGACCAGATGACTTTGAAAGGTCCCTTCCAACCCATTGCATTCTATGATTCAAGTCAGTCAGGCAGATGCTGCTTTTGAAAGAAGCTCTGCCAGTTTGGGCTTCCCTTGAGTGTGTCTCCTGGTAGTTGCCTTGAGTTGTACCTTCTAGCACAGTGTTGCTGTCTGAGACCTGCTTCTTACATGTAGACTCAAGGGGCTTTTGGGTGTGGGAATAGTCTGATGGCCTCTGTTCTGAACCTAAACGTGATGTAGTGTCAGTGAGACTGTGGGGATTGGGTGAACCTGTTAATGTCATGAGCACATTGGTGTGGAGGGGATGACAACCTACTGCAGCTGGAGCGAAGGTGAATGTACATGTTACCACTGGATTGTTTATATAGCATATTGTGTCCTCTGAGGATCTCTTCAAGATACTTCTGCAGTGAAGCTGGAAGCTTCACATTGTGTTCTCTATTCAAACAACATTATAATCTACATTAGACACTCACTTGGGTAAGAGGTTTATGCCCTGCTGGTGTTATGCAGGTTTAGAGATGAGGGTTTCTCCTTTTCTGCCCGAGTTTGCAGTAACCTCTGCTGCTGGCTGAAGTGCACATGTTGGGTTTTCCCCAATCCAGGGGACTTTGAAATGATAGCCACGGGAAGGAAGTGGCCTGGGAGGGCCTGTGCCTACACTGCTTGTCAGCAGCCAGGAGAGGGGGCACTGACCTTAAGACACTTTTTATGCAGGTCCTACCATAACCTCTTTAAGTTCTAGGTAGTGAGAAGCCTTTTTGCCCTGGGAGATCAAATTAGGTGTGTAAGTCACTTTGTGTTGTATCTGTCAGGTGAAAACACAAGTCAAATGAGATTTGAACCAGAGTTTAGGTTTTGCTACCCTGTCCTAAATTTGAGGATACAAGAAGAATTGATGTCACAATTGGCAGAGGCGATGAAAATGAAGTCTGTGTAAGGAGGGGAGTGGTGTGAAAGCTGCCAAGAAAGAGTAGCAGAGGAGGAGATGGAGCAGGCACTTGGTTGTGCCATTTCAGTCAATGCGCTGAGCACGCACTGTGCTGGGTGTTACCTGAGCGGGTGTGAGACTCGCCTCGTGCTGGAGCAGTCAGTGATCCGAGGGGTCCTGCAGCAGGCTGGGGAGGGGTGGGCTGCAGGGATTATGACCCTGGCTTCTGCTGCCTTCTCCTTCACAAAGTGCTACTTCGCTATTCCTCAGGTGGAAAACCTGAGAAGTTGTTAGGATTGACTTTGTGTGTTTAAGGGTTGTGATTCACAGAGATCAGAAGCGGAAAAGAGCAGCAGGTTGTCTGCTTATCTGTTCTCTGTCTGCCACCCTGAGCCCAGTGCTCAACATGTACCATCCAGAAATTCAAAGCCATTCTGCCAGGGACACATTTGCCAGCCTGTGGACCCTGGCCATGGTGGATGGAGCTGTGGCTCTTCCCATTTCTGCAATGTGTCTTTGTGAATTTGTTGGGATGAGAGGCAGGGAGAAGACATAAAGTTGTGTCTGCTCTCTTCTCCCCATCACTTGTTGGAGAGAGTTCTCCTTGCTGCCAAGGAGCAGGAAAAGCAGCCTTGGAAAAGTTGCCATCCATGGTAACCCTGGGAGCATCTGGCCATGGGAGCAGCAAGCCTGGGAAGGCAGCCATCCACACAGAGTGAGGCAGGGGTGGCAACCACAGCAGTCTCTTTGGGGCTGCTTGGGCAGGAGATAGGAGGTGGGAAGAGACCATGGGATGCAGAGCAGGCAGGGAGAGGGGAAGAAGGCTCTCAGGAAGGAGGTCAGCATTGAGTGTGGTTCTCCTTTGTTTGAAGGAGTCCTGAAGTGCCTCCACTTAGCATCGTGAACAGTGTAACATCTGAGGAAATGAACTGCAGGACCACTTCCAAGCTGTGTCATGGCATGGTTTGTCTGAGACCAAAGACTGGGGTGAAGAGAAGTGGATATATGTGGAGAAGTAAAAGGAAGAGGAGGAAAAGGCAGGATCTGGAGATGGACCTCAGTGAGTGAAAAGGAACCCAGAGGGGGTTTGAGACAAGGCTTAAAGATGAGGGAAGAGGAAGACAGTGAGCTTCCACCTCCCCCCAGCGCTACTTCCATTGAGTATGCTTAATAGCTTTTGCTCCACAGAGGCTTCTGGGAGCCTCTTCTTCTTTGGGTGCTGAGGACTGGCCAGGCATTCCTGTGCAGGTGCCAGGCTTGCTGGGAGCCTGGCAGAGCTGACCCCATGCCACTGCTCTTCGAGGGGCTGCATGAAGCAGAGCAGAGTGGCAGGAAGAGCAGCGCGCAGCCGCTGCTGGACCACTCCTCGGCTGTTGTGGAAAATTACAAGGGCGGCACAGCCCCAAAAAGCCAAGGTGTTTGTTCTGGTTTTCAAAACACTCCATTAATGTCATTGACAATAGCAGCAGGTTCCCGAGATTAGCATGCTTCTATTTTTGAAGAGTTATTTCTCATGGCAGGCTGCCAAGCAGTGCCAGCGACCTTAGTATCCTTTCTGTCTGGATTGGCAGGACACACTGTGGTCTCTTGCCTTTCGTTAGCCATGGTGAAGCTGTGGAGCTGCAGCTCTTTGCGATGCTCCCCCATGCCTTGGGGAAAACCCACCTTCTTCAGGTTTTCCAGCTAGCCCTGTGGTGAGGCACAAATCTCTTGTGGTTTAGGACAGAAGCTGCTTTTCCTCTCAGTGCTGGGTCGTGGGCCAGGTACAAGCAGCACCCAGGCTGAGCGGGGATTGGGGTGTGAGGAGGTGGTAAGGACATAGATGAAGTTTGTAGAGTGCAGCGTGTACCACCTCAGGGTGCTCTCCAGCTGTGTCTAAGTCTGGATGTGGAGTTTTAAGCAGAGCTCAAGCAAACAGCACCTGATGGGGTAGGTGAGGGATGTGGCTACCTCAGGAGGTGGCATTGCTGGAGTCAGAGAAAGCAGCTGGTGTTCACTGGGGGAAGGTGACGGTCCTCTGCTCATTAGCTCGGCCACCTTGGAAACAGGAACCATGGGATCTGCTGTCCTTACAAACAGGAGGCTTTTTCTGGACATAAAAGACAATTTTTTTTGCTGACTTCAAGGCTGAGAAGTTGCTAGATGCTTAGGATGCAGAATGACACTTTTTTTCTTAGTCATCAGAGCAAAATGGAGATGACCACATGACAACATAGTCCTGTAGCTGGTGGGCTTGGCAGCAATACACCTGGGAGGAAGCAGCAACGTAGATGCAGAAATCAAGACACCAACAGAACAATTCTCCCATGTGACAGTTTCTCTTCTGTAGGACATTTCTCTGCAGGGTGGGTGTATCTTGCTGGGCAGGCTCCCATCGCCTCAAGGATTTGAGATCAGTTTCTTGCCTTTGCTTTGCTTGTAAATACAAGAATTGCAGTTTCTTTGGGCATTTAAATGACACCTGAGAGAGTGGGAGATAGTGGATCCTGCAGCCCCTTTCCTAAGTGCTTTTCATGCCCACGGGTGGCTAAATGGCCACTTTTACTGCTGGGGGGGAACTTTGTGGCTGGGGTCAGGGGTGGAGGGCTCGTGGGCTTGAATCCCCTCTCACTTGCGCTGGTGGAGCGAAGCAGAGCTGAGCTGGGCTGTACTCTGTTGTACTGCCCTAGTCAATTGAGGTGGGCTCCAGTGATCCCAGCAGGGCTGGCTACTCCAAGTCAGCAGGATTTATTGCAGTTGTGCTGGATTTACCATGCCCTGCCTAGAGGCTGAGCTGTGATTTTTCCTTTCAGTTTGGGCTCTCAGGTGCACAAATGCAGCTATAACTGCGTGGCTGTGAGTCTGTGCCATGCTGATACAGGCAGAATGGGGTGAATGGATCATCACCTCCCTTGATGGCCAGGCCTCATTGTGGCCATGCTGCTCTCCTGATGAGCGCTGCTCCGGGTTTACACCAGCATCCTCCAGTGAGGCCCTCCCTGTGCCACCCTGGGCATGCAATGGTATTTAGCCCCTGAGAATCCCTGCAGAGCATTATCCCACCCTCGCTCCTGGAGCATCCTTGAGACCTGGTTGGTCAGGCTGTGCCTGGGCCTTCAGCTGAGTCAGCAGGGCAGGGTGGCACTGTGAAAGGGGGATCACCGTGAACCAGGCCTTGGGAACAGCATCTGCTTTGTGGCAGAGACTTATTTAATCTCTTTAGCAGTTGCCTCAATCGTAGAATCAGCAGGATGCTAATTAATTGAGAGGCAGGATGCTAATTAATTGAGAGGCACTCAACAGATATTGAGATCCCTCCTGGCTTTAAGTGGAACCCTTTTGGGTTTGGCAGTTGTAGCTGGCTGCTCTCCTAACGAGCAGGTCTGCCTTGGGGCCAAAGCCCCACATGGGTTTTCTCAGCACCAGTTACCTGGTGGCTGCCTGTCCCTCTGCTGGCTCTGGCTTGGGCTGGGGTTTTGAGACACCAGGGAGATGATGCCATATCTATACACTGCTGGGGAAGCACCCACATTGGCCAGGGGTGGCTGCAACCCACCGGACCTCTCATTCTGCCTCTCCCCAGCCCCTCTGGCCTGGAGCCAGTCCCTCACCCTTGCCCTGAAAGTCCACAAGCCAGTTAAGCCCACCATGTTAATTTGCTGCAACAGCTCATTTTGTTATCTTGCATTTAGGTACTGATGGGTTGCCTGTGACTGGATTCACAGTAAAGTTCAACACCAGCTGGGTCAGATCCCCTTGTTTGGCCCACTCCAGGATGTGGGATGGGGCTCTAGAATCTCTTCCAGGACAGGCTGTGAACTGGTGATAGGGTCACACAGCCGGCAGCGACAATGTCAAGGTTTTTACCCCAGGGATGTGCAGCACCCTGCCACAGGAGGACATGGAGGCTGGAAGAGAATTGGGTTTGAAGGGGCATTTGGCATCCACTGGTGAAGACCACTCTTTCCAGGGCTGTTTGACACAAGGGTTGGATTTAAAGCCTCTGAGCTGGGAAGATGCACAAGCCAGGACAGCACTTTGTATCCATCCCTTCTCAAAACAGTTGGGTGACTTCATCTTGGTTTTGTCTTGTGCCTCTCCTATGAGAGACAGGTCTAAAAAGGGCAGGAGTGTAGGAGTGGGCAGGGAGGTGGCAGGCTGCATGGCTGGGTTGGTGCTCAGGGAGGTGCTGGCTGCGTGGTCAGGCTGGTGCTCCCACACATGGCCCCCAGCAGTGCTCCTGGTGCCAGGTGGGGTTCAGGCTGCTTTTAATGGGAAGCTGCCGAAAGTTGGTGCCTGCAGCTTGGGCAGGCATGCAAGGGGCTGGAGGGGCTGGAACTGCAGGTGAGCAGACTGGCTGTTGTCTGGCAATTGTGTGCAGGGCAGAAGGGGGACATGTTCAACTCCCCACTGTTAGCCAAATGCCTGCACTTTCATCCTGTTTAAAAGGTGGGTGCATTGAGAAAACAGCTCTAGAAATGTTGGCTCCTGTTTCCCATCATTGGTGGGTCAGGGTGTCCTCGAGTCCATGTTCTCCAGACAGTCAAAGGGAGTTTGATGGAGGCTCTCCAAAGAGAAACAGTTGCTGAGTAAAAAGGCAATGAGGGATCATGAGGACACATTGACGGATTTTGGTTCAGAGCTCCAAAATCCCATCCGAAGCATTCAGACATACTGAATGTCCCTTTCCAAGGAGATGAAAAACTGAGAGGAAGACTTACAGTTCTCCACTGATGTGCAAACCACGGGAGGAGGGGCTGAAGACCTGCAAAGGGGTGATGCTAAGAGATAACCTGCTGTCCTGGGGCAGCATGTGATGGTGCTTTTGGCCAGCCCTCTGCCTCTCTCCCAGTATCTGCCCTGTCCATGGCCCAAATGCAGCACAACAAGAGAGTGCATTATCGAGAAGCGGAATGCAGTTATGGATCAATGTTAGGATCAATGGATCCCCTGAGAGCTAGAAGTATTGATTGGCTGTGGGCCAAGGAGAAGGTCAGGGGCAGAGCTGGTGGAGTGCCGTCAAGGGGAAATGGGGATTTGGCTGCTTCTGTGAAGGTTTTTGGCATGAGCAAGGAGAAAGGGCTGTGGTGGCTGCTGAGGCCCCTCCAGATGCCGCCTTCTACCTGGGTGAGGACTGTTCTGGAGCCCTTCTTACATGTGCTGCTCTGCCCCACTGCTTCCCCTCCTGACCTAGGCACTCCATCAGGGCAGCTGATGTCTGGAAAACCTCAGATGTGTTCCCTGTGCTCCATGCTCCTCTCTTTTCATGACTGTGACCCTAGAGAGCCTTTAGCCCTCAGGGGAGAGATGGCTTCATCCCTGCTAGCCTCCTCCACACAAGCACAGGGAATTTACATCCTGGCTGGTTTTGCCCAAGGCTTTGCTGTTCCTTCTGGGTGACTTTTGGCTCTTCCAGTGGCCTGGGCCAAGGCCCCAGTATGGCTTTGTCTTGGATGTGCTGACGAGGTCTTGGGAGTTTGGGCTTGGCTTGGCTTGTCTGGATTGATCTCTGCTTGCACAAGCAGAAGAGCACAAGAGCCACTGAAGGCTGCTGCAGCCATCTGCAAGACTCCCTGAGAGCCCCTGTCCCTGGAACATCTGTATTGGGCAAAGTTTAGGATTGAGCTAGAGCAGCTTATTTTCATGGGTAACCTGCTGACAAGTCCACTCAGGCAATGGGCATCTGTCACCTTCTGTGGATAGGTAGTGGGTGCCCATCCTACCAGGGCTCCCTGCAGTTTGAGTGCAGAGGGAAGAACCCAGATCTAGCCTTGTACAGGGATCAGCAGCAAATTGCTGTCTCAGCAGGAGGGTTGCTGGGCTCACCTGAACTTACTTCTTCTCCTTCTGGTGTTAAAAGCCAAATATAATCTGCTTTTAAAAGTCTGCCCACCTAAGGGCTTCCACACCTCTGGGAAAGCCACCAGTGTTTCAAGGCCTGAGTATCTGACCCTCAGCTGTTGGCATGTCCCAGTCTCATCAAGAGGGACTGACCTTGGGATGTGCTTGTGTGGCTCCCTGCCAGCCAGGCAGGAGCAGGACCCCCTCCCCACCTCCTAGCCAAGCTGCACATGACCAGCCAGTGGAGAGGTGCAGCCCACACACACCTGAGCTCGTGTGCCCAAATGCAGCTGCTGGTATCTGGGGAACTGTGGAAACTCTGAGAAGAACTGAGCCTTCCTACCCCATTGCCCTCCCATTAAGGCATCGCAGCAGCTTGAAGCCAGCCCTTGGAGATGGCATTATCCTGCTCTCCAGAGGAAGGGAAGAGTGGGAAACTTTGCTCCATCATGATGGGTGCTGCCTAACTGAAAATGCTGATTAATAGTGCCTTTGAGAACATGCCAGTCTCTGTCCTCTGAGCAGAGAGGCTCTGCTGTGTCCACTTGCTCTTGTGCTGATGGACTTGCTAAAGGTATCTGCACATGGATGGCTGCTCTGAACAGCCCAGCTCTGTTGTGCTGACAGGTATTTATTTAAAGCCTGGCTTGGCTTGGAGAAGGGGCTGTTGCAGAAGCAGCCCAGAAAGGCTGGGCGCTGCTGCCTGCCTGTGCAGCTGTGGGCAGGGTGGGGGAGCTGCTTAGGAGGGGATGGGCAGGTGGGGCCCACAGGCATTGGCAGCCCAGCAGGTCACAGAGGGGCTGCAGATGGGCTATGCAGGAAAGAACCTGGGAAATAGCACCTCCAGAAGCATTGTGTCCTGGTGGAGGGAGAGCTCTTCATGTTCCAGCTATCTGTCTCTCCTGGTACCTCTATACATACTTTGAGACACCTCTTGTCCAAAGCAATGTGTTTGCCGTTGCTAAGACATCTTGCTCTGCCGTGCTTGGCCGATCGATGCAGCTGATGGACCCAGACTTTAATTCCAGGCAGAGGTGCCCATGCAGAGGCAGCTTCGGAAATGGCTGATGGCAAAGTCCCCAGGCCTGCCTTGTTCCTGGCCTGAGTGCAGCTGAGCTATGGGGATTTTTCTTGGTGAGTTGTTCAGCTTTCAGTTTTGTTGTTTTTTTTTTTTTCTGGCTTTTGGACAAAATCCTCCCATTTCCCTGAGGCAGAGGGGCTGTGAGCACAGGGAGGAGCAGGGCTTGGAGGAGCAGCCATCCTGCAGAACTGGTGAGCGGCTCGAGCAGTGAAAGGGGCAGACTTTGAATGAACAGGGAAACATTAGAATGAGGCGCAGCCCTTTTAGAGGGATGTCTCATTAGGGCAGAGCCCACAGCCAGGACGGAAAATTACTGGTAGCCCCGTGTTGCGAGGGCACTGAAGCAGCTGAGGGGGGGTGTGGGGTGGCAGCTCGCCAGACCCAGCATGTGCTTTGTGCTGTGGCAAGGG
>JANHFX010002800.1:4138-26837 GCA_027560015.1 Chloroceryle amazona
ACATTCAAGGTGGGGCTTGACAGAGCTCTGAGCAACCTGCTCTAGTTGAGGATGTCCCTGCTCTCAGCAGGGGGGGTTGGACTAGATGGCCTCTAGAGGTCACTTCAAACCCACACATTTATATGTTTCTATGTTTCTATCTCCGGATGAAGTTTCATCTCCTTTGGCATATTGTGAAATCTGTCATAGTTTGTCTACCTAAGTATTTCCCGAGGTGAACTTGTTGACATTTGTACTTGAGTCTACACTTCTTTTTTTCTGTGGTGCCAGATTAAATTGATTTAAGTCTGGATCCTATATATTTGCAATACGTTCCAACTACATTTTACATGGTAACAAAGACCTACAGTTAGAATTGTTTTCCAGGAATGAAAATGCTTCCTTGGCCCCCTGACACTGGTTCATTTCAGCCAGCTCACTGAACTAACAGTAGTGCAAAAAAAAGGGAAATACTGTCATCTATGTTCAAAAGCATAGGGAATTTATGTGTGTATTTTCTTGATATGTCGATATTCTTTATCTTTAGCTGTCATCTTCATAGCAGAGTTCTTCTTAAGTGATAACTGAAATTACTTTTATTTCTGTCTTCTTAAAAATGTAAAATCTGTGAAATTCCATTCTGTCACTTTTACTCATGGCTCTGGATCTGACCCATGCTAGTATCTCCTAAAGTTAACTTTAAATGTGGTTTAATAGCCTTGACATTTTGTTTGATGCTTTCTGCTCTATCTAAGGAAAGCAAATTCTACAGAAAAGCTGTTATTTTCAGCTGCTAGAGGGACTGCCTTGAATCTAAGGCTGGTCAATTTTACACTTTTATCTCTCTGATCTCGCTATAGCAGCCATTCCCACATTGACCTCTCCTGACTTCTGTATGTTTATGAGATCTGTAAAGTCTTTGTTCTGTCTCTATTTATTTCTTTCTTGCTGTGATTGAAGCTACCTCTTAAAGAGGACTGCTTACTGTGATAGTCACCCCTGACTTTTTCCTTTGAATTTAAAGTGTCCAGATACTGTTCCTTTCTGTCAGTGCAGCTTATTGCTTTTGACCAATACCTTTTACTCTTCCATTGCTCGATTATCTAGTGCAAGCAGTCTAATCCAAGATTTTTATGTGTTAAAAATAGACTTTGACACCAGAGTTAATTTGACAACCAGTGAATTTAATGTATCAATCTGTACTCAAGTTTAGCTTTATATAACCAACTTAGCATCCAACTTGTGTTGTAGCTATACAAGTTTATTCACAACATAGTTTATTTTAATATGTTTTTTCAGTTTTCAATTTTATTTTTACCCAGCTATCATGGATTCATGTCCTGTTATCAAAGTCTACCAGATCTCCCTCCCTGAAGTATAAAATGCCAGAGATGGTCTGGTGATCATTACCAATGTGGATACAGCAGTACTGATGGACCCAGAAGAGAGAGAAGGATTCATTACTGATTATTATATTTATCACTTGTGTGCCGGACCTGTAGAAGAGCACTGAGAGATATGCAATATATACTGAAAAGAATGATTTGACATCTTTCTACAGTAGAACCTTTTCTCTTAAAGAGGGTGGCAGTACAAAAGCCTGGTCTGAAGGTTTTTCTTGTGTTACTATCCAACACTGTTTGTTTTTCACATCTTCTTACCATGATATTAACAGTTAAGTTTCTTGTTTCTGCGCTACAGATGATGTTCTTCCTTTTAGGGCTCAATCATTGTGACATCTGTTCTAACTTCCCAGGTTTGTCAGACACCTTGATAGTTCTCCCATCCGCGAGAGTCTGGTTTGTTAAAATTAACTGTAAACCTTTCATGCAGCTGTTTTAATTTTTTTTACACTCTTAATGAGTTTTTCCTCATACAAATACTGCTAAGCCCATTTTTTATTGCTATGTTCTAGTCTCCACAGACTTCTCTTCAAAGGTCTGTGGAGAGCAGCTCATCTGTTCCCTGCATTTCCTTCCTACGTTTATTCTCAGATCTGTTCTTCAAAGCATCTTCTCCCTGAGCACAATGTTGTAGCATGGGAATAACATGGTACTACCTCCAACCCTGGCTAAATAGGGAAGATTACAGGAACATAGCAAGGACACAACAATGCCCTTCCTAAAAATACTCTCCCAACCTGTTGCTGTAGAGATTTTCTAGGCAGAGTTGCTTTTTGTAGGTAAGAGTCCATGACAGATTTCTATTTTATGGACTTTTCAGACTCTCCTTAAATTCAAATGTCAAGTTTCATGTCCATAAGGATGATTAATTGCAAATCAAGCAAGAAAATTCCTTTTATTTTTGCAGTTTCACTGGGTTGTTTGCTGAGAAACATCTTGGTAAATATCTTTTTTTAAACAACATCAACTGAGGAAAAAATACGGTGACATGCCCTACCACAACAATCAGAGAAAAAAGCAAGATTATCCATACAGCAAATCAGAACTAAAACATAGCTTAGGCATCTGGAACTGTAGTGGTTATAGAGAAGGCCATTTCTATTCTCTGTGAACTTCTCCAGATCACTTAATTATTGAGGGAATAATAATCTTATAGCCCAGGGAAGGGAGTTTAGAGGACCATAATTTTATTTTTTACTCTTGTACTTCTGCTGAGTTGACTACAGACTTCTTATAGCTCTTCAGGATTGCTTCTTTTACTGCCTTGTCAAGTAGTGCACATATTCATATAAGTTACAGGGGAAAAGCTAAATGTCTTGAAGAATTGTTGAGTATTTATAAATGTGAAGATTTCACAAAAGAAAATAAAAATCTACACAGAGAAGTGAAATCCTGACTGTACAAACAGCTGGAATTTTGTAAAAGCCTCAAACTTTAGACCTTCTGTGATCAGAAGTCATTGCTGGTGTGTCCCCTATCAAAGAGAAGAATTGCCACCTTCCTGCACAGTGAACCTGTCATTAGACATTGAACTTATTTTTGTTTAACTGAATGTTTGGGTGGGGTTTTTTTGACAATTTCCTGTAAAAAGGCAATGTATTATAAATAATTTAAAATGTGTGACATATGTTAACATATATGTGCTTGTATTTGAGGATGTGTGTGTATCTATAGATGCATACACACAGGAAGAATAACATCTAGTAAGTTCTATTTTAGAACTATAAACCACAATTAGGTATGCAGTATGTCACTTATCCTTTCATTATAATCTACTGGCTTTCACTGCAATACAATTTTAGGGAAAAAAATTACCTTTCACTAAAAAAAAAAAATAATAAAACATTTCTATTTTTCTCTCTCTTGATAGCACACTTTTGAGTCTTATTAAGTGTTCAGTGTTTCAAGACTCCAAAAGCTTAATGTTGAAAAAGACAAGCCTAGTACACAAAATCACATAGCTCTGCAACTATCATGGAGAGATAATATAGAAGAACATATTATTTATTTGCTGTGTATGTGGATGGAAGCACATTTACAAAAATGCATCATGTGTCAGCTCTGATTTACGGAGTGGAATATTTTATGCCTACATATCTGTTACCTTTATGGGATTACATAGAAGGACCAAGTAGACCTTTTATTACTTACGAATACATTTATTGAAGATATAGTGATGTACCATAAAACACCAGCATCTGTTAATAACTGCCTGTCTTAGTTTCATTGGGACAATATCATAGGCCAGCCATGGTCTGTAGATCCTTAGCAGTTCCAAGTCAGTCAGGGCAGCTGACCCAGTTGGCTCATAAGTGTATCCCATACAACAAATGTCACACATTATAATGGGGAAAGCCCTGGAGGGGCTTTCTTACCATTCTGGTCCTGAATTTCATATTTACAGTGATTGCTGTACACTTGCTGAGCTACGTATAAATTTGTATATTTTATATTAACATTGGTATTACTTTGGCTGTGTCCTTGTTTAATCTAGAACAGAAAAATTCAGTGATTTCACTTTTCAGTTCTCTTCTAACTAACTACTCTTTCTGAAGTGCATATTTTTTGCATCCATCACTGATAAAACTTAATGTTTAGAGTTACTACCAAGTACTGGTGGGAAGACCAAGGTCACTGATAGATGTTGTGTACCATGCTGGGGATGCAGAAAATGAAAAGCTGTACCTGTGGGGAGAAGCAGACAGGACAAGTGACCCTAAGCTGACCAACAAGGTATTCCATTCCATATACATCATATTTAGTACAAAGCTGGGGGGATCTTGAGGGTCAAGCTCTCTTCTTTAATGGCCAGAATTTCAGGAAGACTCTGTCCTTTCTGTCTTCTGAACAAAATCTGTGTGTTCCTGAATCCAGCTCCAGAACCCAGCTCCTGAATCCAGTTCCTGTCTGCTGCTGAGTCCAGCCTGGGACTTCCCACAGCATCAGTGGCAATTGTGACCTAATTGTCATCAGGGGGGTTGGGTTTGATACTGGTTTTGTATATATAGCATTCTATTATTATTATTTTAATTAAAGCTCTTCTAGCTTTATTTTCTAATTGGGAAGGCTCTCTCTTTTATTCCCTTTCCTAATTGGGAAGTCTCTCTCTTTTATTCACTTTCCCTTCCCCTTTGGGGAGGGAGAGGGGTTAACAGAGAGGATCTCTTATAGGTCTAGCGAATGGCCCTGACCCTAAACCTGGGCAAGCTGTTTCATGAAATCTGTTTTCATTTCAACCTGTGTGTCTTTTCTCCTTTTCCCAATCCCCATTCTCAGCTGGCGATGGGTTACTGGGTAATAGAGAAACTGCTATAGTTTAGCACTGATTATGAGCTAAACATCGACACTGACAAAACATATGTTATCATTTAGACAGCAAATCTGAATGACTAATATTTATGCATCTTTACTTTTCTCTGAGTATGATTTATGCAGAGTTATTACTAATTTTTTAGACTAGTTTTGTCCAACTATAGCTCACTTAGCAGTGAAGAAGAAAAGATTCACTTGCTAGATATCTGAAAAGCTATAAGGGGCTCTATGAACAGATGACCTGATGTGAAGTCTTGACTTGCTGAAAAAACTTCACCAGCCATATAAAATTAAATAAAACCATTAATTTCAAGTAAGAGACTTTCTGATAACAGTGGCATACAATTCTAATTCAGTGAAGAATTGAATAGTTTGTGCTTATTTCAGTCTCATACACTTTAAATAAAGCAACTGATGATAGATGAGAACACAGGGATACTTTAGATAGTAAGAATACTTGCATCATTTTGCGTGCCACAGGGGAGTAGAAATAAAAAAAAATGTAAGAAAGGTTCTGTGCTTTTGAGAATTCCCACAGGAATGCTAGAGCATATGGTTTGGGGGTTTTGTTTGTTTTGTTGGTTGGTTATGTTTTTTTTTTATATTCTGTCCATAGTTTCAGCATTCTTTCTGTGTGTGACATGGATGATATGCAGGCTTAAAACTTCTCTTCCCCTCCATATTGACTAACACATTGCCTGACCTTATTTTCCCCTGGAATGCTATGGAAATTGATTGTTAGCCATAAATTACACCAGTAGAGCTATCAGAGTTCAGCCTTCATTTTCTTCTGCTTTGCTTACTAGTTAATATACTGAGTCCCCTGTTTTTCCACCAGTTCATTTATACTGTCATGAGTTCAATATTTTATTTTTCTTCAGGTTTCTATGAGTCCTCCAACCTTGATTTAATTTTCAGAACATTTGTAACAATGATAAATTTGTTTATTTCTTGTTTATGCTTACCACGTCCCCTCCTATTGTAACACATGCCAGACCTGCTAACTGGCATATGCTGTTTCCATGGTTATCTTTTTTAAAAACCTCATATTCATCAAGTTTCTTGATACTTCCTCCACCTTTCATTATTATCAAACTAAGTTAGTAATCCTCCTAAACTTACACCATGATTTCTACCTGCAACTTTGAAGCCCAGCTAAGATTGTTTAAAAGAATGTTAAAAAGGGGACTAGAAGAGTTTTGTTAAAAACAAAACTAAACAAAAGTCCTAGTACATCACTCTTAACAGAATCATTTGTAATGAGGATGTTTAATGAAGAAACTTCGAATAAGTCTAAAAAAGGCAGAAGAAAACTAACAATTTCATACTGAATGGTTTGACGTTGGACTTAATTCAATTCACAACACATTACTCTTTTCTTACATTTTACAGTCTGGAGTTTCTCTTGAGTTCAGTTTGTTCCCTCATCATCTTTGATTCAGCCTCCCTTTCCAGTCTTAACAATCACATAAGCAATTCCATCGTCAGCCCTAAAAACTGTGTCTCTACAAACACATAAATGCGCAGATGCACCATGCCATGCACAATTTGATACGGCTTGGAATAATAAGAAAACTTAAAGAAAGTGCAGTACCCAGATAAAGAGTCATCATTTAATTCCTTATATTTTAATGTTTGCATCTGCTATCTATATAGACGGAATGGAGTAGTTAAAGATAATATCACTTGGAGATGCTCTTTTTAATCCCTTCAGATGAAGAAGTACTATATATTAAAATGGCAGACAGAAGTATTGTTCTAATCTGTTAGTTTTAGCAGAGGGACTATATAAACAATAAGTTCCCTCTATACTGTCTAAACACAGTGGTTCTCTAAGGCTTAGATTTTATATTGAACTTGCATTATGAACATAATGAAGCACACTGATTATTACTGCCATTACATTATTACTAACCATTCTCTTTTATAGTATAAGCCATGTAGCAGAGTGCTATAATTGCATGCTCACTAGAGGGGCCCATTGGTACCATGGTAGTTGAAATCAAGCAAGGCAATCTAAACTTCTGTGAGATCTTTCAGCTGGCAGAAGAAAGAGTTGTTACATGTGACCTCTTTGTCATGTTTTTTGGAAGGTTGTATTTCTGTGAAGACTGTATCTCTGAGCTTGGAATTTTAGCTGGAATTTCTGGCTCACTGTTTATAGCTTGCTTTTGTAATCAGTGCTGTACAAAATGCTGCACTGATTAGTCTGTCTTCAGGTACCCAGTGAAACAGAATTTTTACTTTTTTCTCTTATCTAGTCCAGACTTATCTAGACTTATTAGAATCTGTTGCTTTTAACTAAAATGAATAAATTAATAATAGGTATCTGGTTTAAAAGGACAAAATTACCAAGTGGCTTATTATTCACTACTGATTCAAAGACTGGAGTTTCCAAGCCCCCTGCTTTCTATCATTCTTCATCAAAGTGGGAGGCTAGGTGCAAGTTGGCAAGGATTCCAAGATAAACTCAATAACGACATAGTGTTATTAAGCAGGGATTCTTTATTTGCAGTGCCAGACACACAAGGGATCACTCCTCCAAACGTGTGTACCGTCTGCAGTTAACCAGGACATACTTATATGACATAAACATTACTATGAATTAGATTTCTGAAAATTCCGTTTTCCAAGAAATTACAGAATCACAGAATCATTCAGGTTGGAAAAGACCCTTCGGATCGTCAAGTCCAACCATCAGCATTACTCTACAAAGTTCTCCCCTACACCATATCCCCCAACACCACATCCAAACAAACCTTAAACACATCCAGGGATTGTGACTTAACCACCTCCCTGGGCAGCCTATTCCAGTGTCTGACTACTCTTTCTGGCAAAAATTTCTTCCTATTGTGCAGTCTAAACCTACCCTGTTGCAGTTTGAAGCCATTGACCCTTGTTCTATCACTAATTAGCTGTGAGAAGAGACCAGCACCAACCTCTCTACAACATCATTTTGAGTAGCTGTAGAGCGATGAGGTCTCCCCTTTAGCCTTGTCTTCTTCAAACTAAACAGCTCCAGCTCCTTCAATTGCTCTTCACATGATTTATTCTCCAGTCCCCTGACCAGCTTCGTTGCCCTCCTCTGCACCTGCTCCAGCACCTCGATATCCTTCTTGTACTGAGGTGCCCAGAACTGGACACAGTACTCAAGGTGAGGCCTCACCAGTGCTGAGTACAGGGGCACAATCACCTCCCCACTTCTGCTGGTCACACCATTTCTCATACAGGCCAGGGTGCCATTGGCCTTCTCTGCCACCTGGGCACACTGATGGCTCATGTTCATTCGCTTGTCAGTTAGAACCCTCAGGTCCCCCTTTTGTTATAACAAAAGGAGATTTAGGGAAAATCTCCATCCTTTATTGGATGCAGAGGGAAATTTAGTAACAAAGGAGGAGGAAAAGGTTGAGGTGCTTAATGCCTACTTTGCCTCACTCTTCAGCAGTGGAACAAGCTATCCCCTGGACATCCAGCCTCATAAGATGGGAGACAGGGAGGGAAAGCAGAATGAAGTTATCATGATTAAAGAGGAGGTGGTCAGGGACCTTCTGCACCACTTGGATGCACAGAAATCTATGGGACTGGATGGGTCATATATTCCCTTTTAGTTTCCTTTTCACTAAGGCTGTTCTAGTTTCCTTTTCTACTTGTTAAGTCTCTCTCCCTTATTCCCTTTCTCTTCCCCTTTGGGGAGGGAGGAGGGTTAACAGAGCATCTGTTACAGGTTTAGTGAAGTGCCCTAACCCTCAACCGTGATGCCACCTTTGAGTGTATTTATGCCAAGCACACTTAAGTGGGATTCAGTTCAGATTTTCTCTTGTTTGTTGTTTTCTGTTTGTTTTTTTTTCTCATGGAGCCCAGGACGTTTGCAGACCAGTTGTCATTGCTTCCTCGCCTATGCATGTTGCTCTCTTTCCATGGTAGCTTTGCTGAAGAGATGCTGGGGCAGGAGGGTATGACCCCTTCAATATGAAGGGCAGGGACCAACCTTATTACTGCGGACTGGAGGCTTGCTTGTGCTCATCAAGTTTCACCAAGTATTTACTATGATGTGGCTCAAGGGGATAAAACCCAACACTTTTCCAAACCTTCCCCCTCTCTGCATAGCACTTCACTGTCAGAGCAAGAAGTAGCCTCTCTGTGAGCTTCATTTTGTTCATGAACTATTCTACTAAGAAAGCAGTCTTTTACTTGTTGCTGTTTTGATAGGCTGTGGGTATTTGTTGAAAAGGAAACATGGAGGTAAATCTGTAAACGTTTTTTCCAACTGCATAACAAAAAATGAAATTTCTGCAACTACCTTTAGAAGAACAACTTAAACTTATATTTGTGTAGAAGCTGCTTGTGTCAGTCTTAGAGCGTATATATAGATCCTTCTTTCCCCTCAGAAACTTGTTGGTCCTGTTGTTACAGAAGGCTATTGTTGATAGTACAGATATATTAGCATTGCAGCTCAACACATACAAGCTGCTGCTTTTGACTCCTGAGGTTTCTGTGGAAGGTCACAATGGAGACACTGGAATTCCTGTGTTAATAGCACTGAAACAGTGCTGGTTTTCCCTAAAGATTAGCAGAATGATAACACGTTGCTTTGAAATGTGATCTCAGAGCATCTAGCTGTTGCGAACAATTTCCTTCATGTTTAACATATTCATGGATTTTGTGTATTTTTAAATCATGTAATTATTACTCATTGGAATAATAAGTGAATGATAGTTTGTCTCCCTGGTTGTTTGCTACTGCCTTTGTTTCACCAGAGGCTTTCAGTGCTCTCCTGGAGTATCTGTCAGGAGGAAGAGTTTGATTCCCTGGTTTTGCAAAAGGAATGTTTGAGGTAGCTAAGCTGCACATATTATGCAGTTTCTGAAATGTACAGTAACGTACAGCTTCTCTACAGGTTAAAAAAACCAAACAAATGTATAAAAAATTACCCACTGATTAGGCTTGATAGCTGTAATTCTTCATGCATCTTTGCAGTCTAAGCTGAAGGCACTGACCTTGCTGGTTTAGCAAGGACTCCAAAGGAAGTGTCCCAGAGAGAACTGTGAGCTTTTCCCTCTTAGACCTTGGCTCACATAGCATGTAGTTCCTTGGCTGCAATCCAGCTATTCTGTGAAATGTGGTATCACAAGTACCTGCTGCCTTGTGAGCAAATGGTTTATTAATTATGGGTCCTGTCATGGTCAGCGCAGCTGGGAGCTTTTGTAGATGTCCGTGTTTCATACAGTGTCCGTGGCTTTCTCTATGTTCTCAAATCTGAAGTAGTGTCAGAGTATACCAGGATGACTTGTCATTCATTGTCTTAGGTTCTGGATGCTCAAGAGTATTTCCAAACTCTACTGCACCTCCACGGGAAAAAAATTAACATAGGTGATTTTCACTGCCATTTTCACCCAGAGCAGTCTGGTCTCCAGCCCTTCTAGAAACAGTCTCTTGTTACTGATACAAGGCATTTCTTTCAGAAGTTAAGCACTGCTAAAGAGGATTGGAAGACTTGTTTATGCACCCAAGTTTCCCCTCAATGCATTTTGCTCCAAGCCCTTGTGTATGTATGGACAAGCTCTAGATTTATTTATTTATTAATTTATTTATTTTAAATGAAGGCCCTGTATAATACTATTCTTTCTGTCACTGTTGATGAAACTGTCATGAAGACACTCACTGCAGGGCAGAGGGGGAGGTGTTCATATTTCTAATGGGTACTCCAGATGTTTATGTAATGTGCCTAAGCTTGCAGTGGAATACAAAATATTTGTGAAAGGCCCCTAGGTCTATTCATGGATAAGCTATTTGTCTAGCTTTTTCTGAACAAAGCAGAAGAAGCTTAACTGACAAGCCCTAATTAGCTCTATATCCTAATCACTCTTTCCCAGGAGAATGACTTTGGTAGAGTTGGAATCAAACCACTTCTAAATTAGAATCTTAAAACTATAGTATTGACTTTTCTCTCTCCTTATATTTACTGTAAAATCAAATACTGAAAAAGGCTTGAGAAATTCCTGCTCTTACACAGTGGCAATTGTATTATTCCAGCTAGGATTAGATATATACTCAGGTCTTTGCTCTGCAGCAGTTTCTGTGATGAAATGCACGTATTTTCTTTCTTCTTTTCTTACCACAAATCGCTTGCTTGACTTTGTTAGCCTAGACATTTTGAATAGATACTTTAAGTTAGGCTTAAGAGTGTTGCTCTCCATCGTTTAATAGATTTTTAGTTTGTATGGAAGAGAAACTTCAAAATAAAGCTGCCACAGTTTTCAGAAGTGTGTAGTAAAGTATGCAGGGTTTAACCTCTTGAGTACACGACTGTTTATAAAAGCAGGTTTAAAACTAACAAAAACACTCCTCTCTGGCAAGTTCTGCTTATGTTGTCGTAACTTGACACTGACCAATATCTTGAGATTTCAGATACATGTTAAAAAAACTTGCTGTTAAGTTTTTACTTTCTTTCCATGTGGTCATTATGGCAACTCATGTTCCCTGACCTTTCTGGTTATCCTGCATAAAGAGGAAACAGAGCATGGAAACTACATCTCTACTATATCTGACCTACATATATGAAGAGATACTTCACTAGGTGCATTGCTATGATATTCAGAGGTTTTGGAATCATATCATGAAGGATGAAGAAACAGAGGGAGCTGAGATGCTTGAAGTACCAAATGTAAGAATTATTCTAGAATTATTTACTTGTCTGCTAAAACAGTGTTCCAAAAGCATGCATTGTCCCTAGTGCTGGGGTGGGGGGGAATTAGCTGAAATAAATACCATGTTTTCCACATCTATTTGTGGCAAGCACCAAGAATGAAATGGGCTGAATCAAGAATGTTAGGAGTGCTTAACTGTGGGAAGGTGATGGACAAGTCACTTGCCCATAACAGCAACATGTGGATGTTGGTATCAAAATAAATTGAGGCAGCTGAGTTCACAGCAACAATTTTGTCTTCTAGCTTTAAAAGTTCTGAAAGTGTTGTGTATTTTTGAATCACAGAATATTCGTGGTTGGAAAGGACCTCCTAGATCAGAGTCCAACCATACCCATAACAACAAAACAAACAAACAAAAACAAAAACAAACAAATAAACAAAAACAAAAACAAACAAACAAACAAACAAAAAACACAAACAAAAAAAAAACCAAAAAACAACAAACACAAACCACGAACACCCAACTTCCCCCCCCTCCCCCCAATGCCTAATTACCCTGATAAAACATGACTTCAAAAACAGAAACACAAAACCACAAATACTTGCTAGGCTTCCACTGTGAATATTGGCTTGCAAAACTTTGTCTGATGGTTCTGTCACCTGAAACTCAAATGGTGAATGTTGCTTTCCTTGAACGGAAAAGAAGGCTGCGTGCAGAGGTCACTCTGTATGTTTGGTGTGAAGGGGATGGGATATTACTCTAAGTGTAAGCAGCCGTGATGTCAGCTGTGCTTGCCAGTGCAGCTAGGAGCTAGCATTCCTCTGCCCCATTTGTCCTTCCTGTAGCGTTTTCATCCCAGCCAGCCCCATGGATGTAGTACTTTTGCCAGAGGTCCTCAGTGTGTTTGTGCTGAGGATCAGGCCGGCACTGCACAGATGTGCAGAAATGGGTGGATGATTAGCGATGGGGGCTGGTGCTCTGGCAGGTGTCCTCAGATGTGCTGCATAAATGGGTGTCTGGGGTTGGAGGAGAACAAAGTGACGCTGTTGTCAGTGGTGGGGAAGAAAGCTGAAAATAACCTGGTGTAGCTCACTGTTGTCTTGGCTTTGAGCTGGCAGCACTATCATTGTGTCTTTGAAACATAGGCACAGCTTAAATCCAAAGAAAAACTTCTCCTGCCCTAAAAAAATTTCTCTGGGGGCCTCATGAAAAAATCTTTTTAATTGATGGTTTGGACATAATCTAAGCCTGGAGTATCAGCATGACTTTTCCATTCATATTGGTTCACGGATGAAGGAATGTGTGGCAAATACCCAGTGTAATTATGCATGTTTCTACTGTTTCAGCTTGTATAATACCGCCCACCTTCCCAGAGAGGTCAAGTTACTGTTCAGGCATTGCAGTTCAGTGATGTACAGTGTGCTAGCGAGAAACGGTGGACTAACAACCTTGTAAGTTTAGTATTTTTTTTGTTTGTTTAATTTATTATTTTCATGAAATTGTGAAAGTCGATCTGGTTTGTATTACTGAGCAGGTTTCAATGTTACAATGTAACGGGCTGTTTGAAATATATCTAAATGGAGTACTTGTGGCTTGAAGTGGTGATTTGTTTTTGAATGGCAGTACTTCATGTCGAGGAAGTACTTACTACAGGGTGTAGAAGCTTGTATGTGTGAAATCTGCCCCCCACCCCGCATATATCTTTCTGGTGGACCAAATGTTTGCAGACTGCTGCAACAGCCTGGATAGCCCTGCAGAAATCCAAGTCTGCTGGTCAGAAGCAGTGGCAGGACCAAGGTTAAGTTGGCAGTTTTTCATCCGCAGTGATTCCGAGTACCTGCAAGCACAGTGAGCCTTCACACTGACGTGATAAAGCAGTGTTGCAAAGCTTGTGCCGCCCTTTTCCTCTGCTTTTCCACCCCAACCTCTCCCTCCTCTGCCTTCTGCTGGCTGCGATTGCAAAGGAGAGCCTGTAACTTTGCAGGCTGAATCACTTGAGGTTTCTTTGCCCGGTGACCTTCATGTTTTATGGACTGTGAGGGTAGAGGTGAGTTTTGAAGTTTTATACTATTCTTTTGGCTGTTGAGAGAAGCATGTTGAAAATCACACAGTGCACACATGTTATTTTCACCTAGTCAGGTTTGAGAGATTAGGTTATTGGATTACAATTTAATATTTGTGAGCTGAAGCCTGAAAATTCAGTGTTTAGTATGTATTATTTTTTTCTGTATGTATATAAATATTGGGAGGCATAGAGTACTACTGTTGTAGTGTGTCTCCCTACTTATATGTTGGTAGAAAGGACAGCAATATTGCCATTTGTGTATGCCATCTTTTGTGGAGCTTCTAATCTGTGCCATTGGTGAATATGCTACCATGATAACAGTTTCAACAGAGAAGAACATCCTGACCAGCAACACGTCTCACAGTTGTTCTCCTGTTGCTAGTCTTCCGACTTATGCTAGGACCAGCTACCCTCCTGCTTTGTTTCTGAAGGACACAGACTGTACAAATGTGTTGGAGTGATAGGGCTTGAAATGAAACTGTTCTCTTAAGAGCTAATGGTGGGAGTCAGGAGAATAATCTGTCCTTCTGTTGGAGGCTATATGCTTGCTTGCTTAATTTTCCTGGTCACTGAATCCCTGGAAATGTTCATTTCTGTCTACCACCCTTTGTCCAAAATTAATCTCCTTGCCTAGAATGTCATGCTCTTTAAGGTGGAAGGACGTACAGTGGTTATTCTGAAGTAGTTTGCTTCACGGGAGGTAAATTCAGAAATATTTTATTTTTAGCTTTTCTTGTTTGAGTCATTGATTCAGAACATCTGATGAGACAGCTGTCGTATTTCCTTTTTTCCATTTGCACAAGGGAAACACCGTTGCCATGACAGTGGCCCTCAGTGATATGTCACCAAGTTTACACTTTCGAGGATCCCTCTGGTAGTAGGGAGAAGCATACTGCCCAGCAGCACAGTGCAGCTTGGGGTTCATCAGTTCATGATGTTTTCAAAGCCTTAGGCTTATTTTCATCTTTTTAAAGTACCAGAACTTTCTCATATCTGTTACAGGAGTGAGTGGTCGGCATTGAGGGTCACTCCCAAACAGTGATGGATTTAGGAGGCTGATCTACCATAGCCCTTCCAAAAACTTTATCCCTTAGGTATATAAGCCGTGGAATATCAGGAAGATCCATTTGAAAATGCTCAAGGCAGATAGGCAACATGCACATGGAAAGCCCAAGCTGCAAAGCCATGTCACCTGGTCTGAGTCTTGCCTTGGTGCCAGTAGAGGACATGAACCCCACTTTCTCTTCTGCCAGCTCAAAGTCTTGGGATGTGACCTGCCCCATAATAAGGGGACCTTCTGCCTTCAGGTCTTGAGATGGATGTGAGGGATGTAGATTCCCTAAAATGCAGGTTCTTTGTGTGCTTCTAGGGCAGATAAGCTGTCTATTTCATTGTTGTCAGCTGTAGCTGTGGTACACCCACGAAAATATTTAGTGATGCTTGACATCTGGGGAATGTTTTCATTTTCTATGAGGACAGGGAAATAGAATGAAGAACAGTAACAGTTTCTGTGAAGGTTTGCTTTTGTCACTTGCAGTCTAGCAGTGAAGTACTTTTGAGGTCCATCAAGGTTACTCATGTTTCTGATACAGTGTTTTTGGAGATAATGACAATCAGGTCTGTATCTTTAACTTAATTTTGAAGTTTAAGATTACTTAGTAAAATGTCTTCTGCCTTTTAAAAGCTGTCAGGCCCCTTTCCGTCCCTTTTTCTGCTTTTCAGCTTGCATGGGACCAGAGAATTAAGCAGGTGGCTCTCATCAGGAGCATCCGGTGTCCCCATGCCTGTGTCCCACAGACAAGTGGGAGGCCATCTGACATAGGAATCAGGCAGGCAAGATAGTGGTTTATGGTCCTCTTCAGTTTCATCCTTCCAGTTCCTTTACATTGCAAGACAAAAGAATGACCTTCATGCCCTCTCCTAATCTCTGCTGTCCTTAAGGAAGCAAGCACAGATTTATTGTGTGTGTGTTGCTTGTCAGAGGTGTTTTGTGATATGGTAATGTGAACAAGCAAAGGATATAACTGGATAAGGAATGCAGTACAGCATGTAATTGGTCCATTGAGAAGTTAAATGAACTAGAGATGAGAGTATTCCCAGTTTTCCTTCTTTCTTGAAACACTTCTTGCACACCAGTGCTTCAGTTGTGACACACTTCTCTCTCCATTCCTTGCCTAACATCAGTTACCTCAACTAAGATGGCCTTGTAAAGCGAATTCTGCTTTAGAGCCCTAGGAAAATATGTTTTTAAATCTAGGCTGGGTTTTGGTAGCTTAGTCCTGTAGACAGAGAACAAAAAATTAGATCTGTGTGCAGAAAGGAACATGTGGAAAAGGAGAAAAAGATCCCCAGAAACAAAACTTTGGTATGCTAATGACTTTACCTTCTCATACTCTCTGGATGTGAGTCCCTGTATATTGATGATGCAGCCCATGATCCAGGCGATGCAGTTCCTGCCCTGGGAAGTGGAGCAGTCAGCATCCCTAGAGGTATTTAAAAGACATGTAAAAGTGGTGCTTAGGGACATCATTTAGTGGTGACCTGTCAGTTCTGGGTTAACAGTTGGACTTGATCTGTAAGTTTTTTTCCAACCAGAATGATTCTATGATTTTCCTGCAGATGGGGTAAAAGAAAGCTCTGGGTGAGTTATAGCACTGTCAGTGAAGCTTAATGTAAGGCAGAAGCCTCAGTTTGTTAGACTGGATATTTGTGCCATTTCTTTTCAGAAGTTTGCCCGGTTTTGGTTAAAACTCAGGTCGCTAACTGCCAGCTGAAGATCTACATTGCCGTGGTGTGTCATGGCACTGTTTATTCTACCAAGCAAACTGTTTATTCAGGAAGCCCATGGTGAATTCCGCAGTTTGTGTAGGGAAGGTACTGGAGGAGGGAGTAGGACATGCACCTGGCTTCTGAGGGTACAGTGAATGGTGAGTGAATCTCAACTGGCTTTACTGGTAAAGATGTTAAGATTGAGTTTATTTGTATGAGTTTCACTACTTTGTTGCTATCTTGACAGGGTTTTTTTTATTGGTTGGAGGCTGAAGTGTTGACCTAGATTGTAACTTTTACTGTGTACAGTTCACATTCAGCCTTTGGGTCTTAAAAAAAAAAAGTTTTGAAGGAGACAACCTTTTATTAGTCAGCCTCGAAGATCGATGTATACCAGATGCCTGTGAAGAAGTCCTACTGGTTTTGAAAGGGATTGGATAGCAAGTGTCTTTTATGACACCTTTCTATTTTTCATAAGCTGATATACTTTGGGTCTAATTGTGAGAACTACTACTTCAACACCTACTTATCAAATGCAGTTTAATTTGTTGTAAATTAATTATTATGCTTTTTACAGTGGTGTAGGATTTATATTCACGTGTTGGAACTGGCAGACTTCCTTCAATACTTGTCCACTCTGAGAGGATAAAAGGCTCAAGGAGTGTTTTGATGCTGCTTATGCTGTGTGTTTTCTCCCTGTCTCAATGCAGTGCACTTTGTGCTAGACTAACATTTGTCTCTTCGCCACGAGAAGCATCCTGATTGTTGAAACCGGTAATTGGTTTCTGGCTGCTGTAGTGCAAATCCCGGACCAAGGTGAAGCTGCCCTTTTTTGCGCTTCGACCTCTGCCTGGGCAAACTAGCTGAAATGTGAGAAGCTAGCCTTGCCAGCAAGGTTCTAGGTGAGCTGGTGTATCCCATTTACCAGCAATGTGAGTCTCCTTGCTAAAGTAACTCATGCATAAATTCATGAGGCTGTGCTTTGCAGACCCTCTGTGTTTCTTGAGAGGACACAAACAGGATTGTCTTGGAAATGCCTCATTTTCAGATGTGCATTGTCGGGGAGGAGGAAGAGAGGACTGGGCAGGGGCTATTTAGACTCAGAAATTGTCTGTTCTGCTTGACAGAAGAACACTTTTACCTGGCTTTGGCTTGTTTGTGCCACAGTGAATGACCCTTCTGCATCTTTCCATCCTGTGTTGCTGGGCAGGTAACAAGGCTCTGCTCTGCTGCAGGTTTTATTGTATGTCAGATGTTCCCTTCCCTTTTGCTCTCTGGCTGCTCAAAAACATGTTCCTACTCGTACAGGCACTTTAAACTACTGCTGAGTACATGATTCCTTATGTCATGTGTTTTAACAAGTTATGAGAAGCTCAAAGTCCATTTGCAGTACGTGAAGAGCTAGTCTCTGTACCAAGAGGTGGCATCAGGTACAGCAGATAAGGTGTTTTGGCTTTAGTCCAAAGCTTGTTTTATCACCAGAATGTTGAAAGGAAAATTGCTTTGGCAACAACTTTTTTTTTTTCAAATGTGCTAACAACCATACACCATTATCAGCTATTTAGTACCTACTAACTCATTTACACTACATTTAGTGAACATTTACACTACCACTGAAGCGACTCTCCTTGCTCTGTTTTGAGATCAGCAGCAAAATTAAAACAGTGTGGAGTGACTTGCTGCAGGTGATTGGAAGACAATCACTCCTCTATGGAGGGTTCCTCTTGGGGTAAGACTCTTCTTTCATGTGGAGACTATTTGGGGAGGGTGTGTGTGACCAAATGACACGAGACATTGGCAGGGGGAGATTCCCGAGGCAGCAGAGTAGTCATGTTACTGTGGCATCCTGTAATTAGTATTTCTGCAAGGTTAATTAGCATGGTGCTTTGTGCTATGCAGACATAACTGTAGTTATTTCCTTTAGCAGTTATGAGAGCATATGCCAGTGAAATGTACCAAGATTGAATATTGATTTTGACTGTTTAAAGGCTTTCTGTCAAAAAATGTGGACTGTATTCACCAGGAAATGGTGTCTTTACCATGGGATATGTTACCTTCAAATTAAATTTTATTTTAAAATAATGTCTGCTTCACAGCAAGAATGCAACTACCCTTCTGGTGTTATTCAGGGTATCATTAACTGACTTTGAAGTGTTTGACACAATATCTGAGGCATATCTCAATAAGTTACCCAGGCATGTCCTTGCAGTTGAGGGGGCTGGTGTTTTCCAGACATGCATAAATTCCTCTTTAGATAAGTGAATCCAGCTGCTGCAGGGAGGTGTGTGTGTGTTGGAGGAGTGTGTGGGAAGAGGTGTTGAGCAGTATTAAAATGGAAAAGGAGAGAAGATGGAATACATTTGTTACCCACCTGTGGAGAAACTGTCAAGCTAGAGTAGTGAAGTACATAGGCTTCCTGTGGAAAAAAGGTGAAGCTACATCTTTGGGAATGTAAGAAATATCTGCTGTGTAGCAGGCCTTGTTTAAATGTAGAATCTTATGAAGGTTAAAGCTTCCTGTAAAAATGACAACTTTATCAGCAAATGTGCTCTATGTATATGCAGTATCTCTGCTTAACTGTTTTACCATGTTTATTTTCATTTCAGCTTTTCTTTGCTTCTACTTAGCACTCAGTTATGCTAATCATGGAGTCAGTTTCCTGCCTGGGAATTAATTTATATTGCCATTTGCAAGGCAGTTTACAAAAACAATTACTTTTTTTGATATGTGATACATAAATCCATTTCATACAGACTCAAATTTTTCTTACAGTGTTACATATCTTCTAAATCCTCATTGTATCAGGAAGTCTTCTAATGTTTGGTGTTTTTACTAATACCTGTTAGGTGTGGTTTGTTCTTTTCTTCAGGGAAAAAAATAGGTGTGCAGCACAGTGGTTTTTGTTTTGGTTGGCTTTGCATGTCTAGGAGTCAGGTGACTGTGTGTGAATGTATTCTGTGATTTGTTTGGGGTAAAAATTAAAACTGAAGCACGTACCATTTTCCCCACCAAATGGAAAGGTATGTGGCAAATCTTAGCTACCAAAGGATTTCTGACTTTTGTTCTGTCCTCTTTGACAAAGAGGAGCTGCCCCTACAAAGCTGTCACCTGTTTTGTCTTGGAGCTCAAGTGATGCCCTAGTCCTGGTCTTTGGTGTTGCACAGTTACTGTGTTTTCAGACTGATCTGGATCAGGTGTGGTCATAAACACTCCCTCTCCATCTGAGTTACACAGAGTACCTGGTATGGAGTTTATGCTAGCTGTGGGACAGCATGCAATGGTGAAATCTACCAGAGCAAAACACATGAACAATCTTGTCACCATGTCATGGGAACATGGCATGGTGGGTACAGTAGTAAGAGTTTGAGATTTATTTTGTGTGTGTGTGTCCAGGATGTGTAACCAATGACTGTAATGCTTCATACAAAAACGTAGGGCAGGAGGTTATACAGAAATATGATTGTGGTACTTCTACGAATGTACAGCTCCAAGGATGTAATTTTTCTAACATGTCAAGTTTCCTAATACCTTGCAAGTTTTAGTATTATGTAAATGGAGATACTTGTAATTATCTTGGAATGCACTCCCATTTAAATGTAAGAAAATAATTTGTAGGGTATCATGAATAGCTAACATGCAGTGTAAACAAGTTCAAAATTTACGTAAATAGCTGAAGTATAAGGAAACATCTTGGGGAGGGGATGAAATTGACTTCCATTTCCTTGCGGTAACTTAAGAGCACAATACTGTTTTAAAGCTCGCCTAAGCTTGGGGCTTTTGGATTTCTGGTTTTGTGACAGATGTTGCACTTACGGTTTATCTTTACAGACTGTAGTCTAAGGTGCCCCACTTAATCCCTTCTCCCTTCCTCCCACAGACTGGCCTTTGTAGTTAGTTTCCCTTCAAATGCTACTTGTTATTTCAGTTTACGAAGAAAAATAAGCTTTTTAGAGGATGTTTTAGGGACTTGTATAGTATTAGAACAATATATATGTATTTGTAGAGACATTGGTCTGTGGCATGGTTTCAGTGGCAATTTATTAATTTATAACAAAACCTCTATTATCTGGTATGATTCCCTTGTACTCCATTAAGCCCACATGCCTGTAGTGTTACAGACAGGGATGATCACCCTGTATGTTCATACCGAAGGTTTACGGAAGTACTTAAATAAAACCTAGATCATAAGAAGTGTCTTCTTCCTTGAAATAATTTTCAAAACTCTCTTGAGTAACCATGCTAGATATAGACAAATTGTTCTGCTATCCCATCTCTCCATAGCTGTCAAATGTCATAGCAGTGTAACTTCAACATAACCACAGCCTCAGGTTACAGCTGACTTGGACTGTACCTGTGGGTGGTTCTGAGGTGGGATGTCTCCGTGCAAGGAACAGTGTCTCTATGTGCGTGCCTGTGGTTATGCAAAGTTTGCTTGTGTGGGGGATTAAATGTACTGAGTTGGAACTGAACTGCAACTGACTAAACCTTAGTGACAGAACATCTGTGCTGAATTGCAGTGGAAGAAAAGAGCTGTCTCATGTGCTGTAGTGGTGCAGGCATGAATTTAGCAGTAAGGGTTGAGAATATGGATTGAGTCCTTGCAAGCTGACATTTTTTTTTAAAAAAGACTCTGAGGAAATAAGACAAAGCAGTCTGTAGATGTCCCTCCTTTTACTGCAGTCTGCAAAGTATTTCCACGTGTCTTTCATGGACACTAATATCCTGGCTTATAGTGCTACTGCTTAGCACACATGGGCTTCTGTTGCATTCTCCAGTTAAAACCAGTACTAGGTTTTACCTTTCCTTAAACACTAATATTGTGTTTCTATAACAGACGTGGCTGGTGTATCCTGATGTGTGGGGCTTTGTTTCTGTGCACTCACAGGGACTGTTGTTTGGACGAAGAGGATTTAATTTGGGAAGGCAGTACAGGGTGACATAGCTATTGCAAGATTTATTATTTTTTTTCTAGGATGCTGTAACCAAAATATCATGTATTTCACCTTGGAAGTAAAAAAAGTGACTTAGCCTTTCATACTTGTTTCAACTGACTGTTGGCAATTTAATTATTTTTTAGCATCATGACTCTACCAGGCATCAGTGGTTTCACAGGTGTAATATATTGCCTAATGAGTGGCTAATTGGTGCTTTCCTTTCTTTTCTTGTAGGATGACTCTTGGGTTCCTGAATGTGCTGTCAAATGCTGAAGCACTGAACTAGCTGAATCCTCTGCCTTATTTCTGATGTTTAAAAAGGCCTAAAGGGAAGTAGAAGACTCGCATTCTGTCACAGTACTTTAAGGTAAGATGTGATTTCTTTTTGCTGGGGGCAGAGGGAAGAGGATAGACATGGTCCCACAGACTGTCCCAGCTCCACTTCTTGCTCTGTAACAAACTGTACTAACATGAAGTCTTAGACTGGACCCAACTGCCACTATTAGTTACGAGTAAATTCACTGACTTCAGTAAGGTAAAAATTAATGCAATGAAGAAACAACTTGTTTACCTAAATCACCAGTTCTATACACTTAAGTGCTTAAATACTGCTTCATTAGAATGCTTTAGTCTTTCATCTATGTATTAATAATGTTTTAGTAGTAAAAAGATTTCATTGTCAGTCTCTCTGAGATGTCAGGCTGAGACAAATGAGAGAAGTGACTATTCTGTTTTCACTGGATCTATTACTGACATCTTTTATTAAATTACACATATTTTGTACCCATCTTTTGGATTCATAGCTGACTTTTCCCTTGCTCTGTAGTGCTGATGCTTCTTTTTTTGTCAGCAGCACAGTGGACCAGCCACAGACTAGACCAACAAAGTATAGTTGTGCAATGATCAGTGCACAGCACAGTCTTCCGCTACAGAGTCATTTCAGTGACAAGGAACTGTGTGTAAATGTCCCAGAAGAACAAGACTATATAGAAATGTTGCCATGCAAAATGACAAATAAGGTTAAGAGCAATGCCAAAGGGAGTGCCTGAATTAAATCTGTAAAACAAGGAAATTCAGGTGGGTAATCCCTGTGTAAAGGTTCTCTTTGCTACTAACTCCTGGTTTCCCTCAGGTTTGACAGATGTGGTTTGAAGTGGCATCTGGCTTCTGCTTTTGACTTGGTGATTGTCACTATGTGCCTTGTTATGTGCACTGTAACATGCTGCACATTCAGGTGAGAGATGGAACACACTTAAACCCTCATCTCCTGAAGGACAAAGATATAGTGTCTTGGTCATTCTGACTATTTATTATAGCTCACTACAGATTAACTCGTCTCGTGCAGCTTTCACTGCGAACATCAGAGTGAAAGCAAGCAGTGGGGGACAGCTTGTTTGGATTTTGTGTGGAATAAATCTTGGGCTTACAGCTGTTGGGACTAGCAGAGAGCTACTGAATGTAGTGATCCCAAAAATGACACCACCACTTTTTCCCAAAGTGTAGAACCCAATCGGGTTGGAAGAACAGATCTTCTGCCTACCTTCCTTCCTATGAAACTGCCATGTAGGTGGGGTATGTGCACATGCACC
>JANHFX010002800.1:33388-47153 GCA_027560015.1 Chloroceryle amazona
CATTGGCTTGTCCTCTGGAGCAACCACTCCATGTTTGGAGCCCTGCTTCCTGGAAAAGGGGCCAGGCATCACCTGATAATGGGAAGTAGAGAATAAATCTTTTGTTTTCTTTTGCTCCTGCACATGGCCTTGCTTTGCTTTTCCTTAATTAGCCTTTGTCTTAACCTGTGAGTTTCATCTTTATATTCTTCCCCCTGGTTCAGCTGAGAGGGGTGGAGAAAGGAATGATAGAGTGGCTTAATGGGCACCTGTTGTCTAGCCAGTATCAAACCACTGCAGCCCTGTAGTATGGATTTTAAAAGTAGAAGGAAAAGAAATGGGAGCAAAATTGGTGTTTGGTTATAATCCCATCTAGCTGGTGCAACTGTTGCGGGAATGGCATGATGCAAAAGGACTTGAAAGTACTTGATTTTAAACAACCAGCAAGCAAACAACAACACAACCCAAACAAAAAACCCAACAATAACAAAAACACACACAAAACCCAGAAAACAAAGAACAAAACCCACCCCCAAACAAAACCCAACAACCCACCCCACACCCACCAAAAACCTAAACCCCGAAACACAAACACCAAAACCCACACACACAAAAAAAACCCAAACAAAAACAAGCACCCAACCCCAAACCAAAATTGGGTTTGCCCAAGGGAAAATATGCAGACACTTCCTAGCAGTCAGTATAAATGCAAAGTGGTAGGGGAGCATGGCGGCAAGTGGGCTTGGCTTGTGAACAAAAATTACCTGACAGACAGCCTTCATTATTTTCCACTTACTTTTCAACTGCATCAAAATCTATAGTGTTGGAATTAAGGTGTCCGTGTGGGGGACACTTTTGGATTATTTTTGAAAGGTACCGCCTAAAATACTCTCTTGAAAGCATAGGGCAGGAGCGTAAAGCATGTGTGGTCACATCCATCTCCACCCAGATGTGCTTTGCCATGACAAGTTGCAGCATGCCCTGTTACATAGCAAAAGAAAACTCCTTTCTGTTCCCCCTTCTCTCAGTACAGAAAGATGTATAAAACTTGTTTGGGTGGGACAAACTTAAGCAGCCTCTTCTAGGTTTGATCAGTGCTGCAAAACCTGTCTCTCTTATAACACAGATGCCTTGTGCTCCAATTACCTCATGGTTGAAATCTGCAGCCTGTTACCACACAGCCAGCTGAAGCCTTGGGTAGGATTTAGTGCTTAGTGCAGGATGTGGTTGACCCTGCCTGCAGTACTGACACTGGTTCGTCCATCTGGGTTGCAGGACATGCTCATCCTGTGTGCAACATATGGACAGTCATGGACAAAATCTTTTTTCTTCTCCTTTTTGTTGTCATGTAATATTGCACACTGCTAATTTGAAAGAGATGGGGATAATGAAATGCATGCTGGTTTTAGCAAGTTACTGTTGATAATAAGGCTGTTACCTGCTCTGCAGTGACAGAAACTGATCCTTAATGAAACTGTTTAATGGTTCACTAGATACCAAGCGCAAACTAACTTTCTGCTGTAAAAGTAATGACTTTTCTGTAAAACTTGCTTTAAGTAGAGCTGTGTTCTGGCATAACATTTCTAACCATGATAACTAATCGTGTTTTTAGAGGCCTCTGTTGATGATCTTTCCACAAAGAAGCTGGTGTGTCCTTTCTTTTTTTGCAGAGGTCAGAAAACTTTTTAACGCTCTTCTCCCGACAATGATTTTGGCTGTCATCTCTGCTGTAGTTTCCATGAAATGTGGTGTTCCAAGGTGGATACCCATCTGCTATCTATAGAACACAGAGCCTTAGGGTGATTTCCTCTTCTCCTTGTCTTCCCGCTTTACTTCTCTCTTACATGCTGCTTTTAATGAGGGTGTTCAAGGATGGCTGCACAGATTTTCCCAGTATGCATCAATGCAAACAGGGCTAAGCTGTATGCAGCATAAACAAAAGTGGTTATGAAATGGCAGAAGAATTGCTGGGTAGGTAGAAACTGAGTTTTGTTGTTTGGGGAAAATGGTTGTACTTCCAACTAATTAAAAAATAATTGAATAAGCAGTTGTGTTGCCTCACTGTGAGCTTAAATATCTGAAACATGATTGTGGGTGTTTTGGGTTTTTTTTGTGCTAAAGTTTGCTTCGGAATGGCTGTGAATGGGAGTAACTAAAGTTTGGATCCAGCATGATCCTAATCTGGTTTTCAAGGTTCCTCACATTTGCTCCTTCTCATTTAATGCAGGATATTCTTGTGCACCTGGAATACTGTACTATAAAAATGCGTAATTTTGTTTATGTAGTTTTATTTATTTTATGCTAGACAACTTGTATTCCTGAAAGCTTTCTGTAGTGTGCAAAGTTGTAAAGTGAGGTGACAAATACTTCTTCAACATTGCATTTCTTCAACGTTGCACGTACTATTAGGAGTCACTATCTGAGATGGTGCCTGTGGTTTACTTTGTAATGAAATCACAAGTGACATTAGCAAGTTGTTTTTTGTTGTTGTTAGTTTGTTTTTATTTTGTTTTGGTTTTATGTTTGTTTTTCAGCTTTCTTTGCCTTAGCTGCAACTGTTTTGATGTTTTTGTGCTGCCTTGATTCCACAGTGCTACAGCTGATGAGGGACTGCAGTTGCCTCAGTAGAGATGCATCAGCAGTGATAAGTTCTATTTCCTGATAAGGAAGGATGCAGAGGAAAGATAAATGCAGTTGCTTCCCAAAGATCAGTGTGAGGACTCATTAACAATGTCCTGAGTGTACAAGACAAATCTAGGCACAGACAGTTAGGGGTTGTTATAGCTGAGTGTATCTGTCAGTCCTTAGATGTCTAAAGAAAATTTCTCATTGACTTTGTTGAATGGCTAATAGCTACAGTGCTTGAAATATTCCTCAACACCCCAAAGTTAATTATCTGAGAGCTAAATAAGCAATGTTGCATTTTTGTTGGTTTTTTTTTTTGAACGAAATTTTAAGCTTCAGAATAATTTTAAAAAGGTTGGTGGCAATTTTCAGAGTTGCTGGAATGTATCGATGATTCCCAAAGGGTGAATGAACACTTTGCCAAATTCGAAAGAGTGGCAAGACATCTCATTTTTACTCTGTCCTCAGACCGATTATTGCTTCTTCTGGCCAAATTAAAAACTGTAAGAAAGTGTTTTTATGTCACATCATTTCAAGTTCACAGCTTCCTTCATTGTGCTTCAGATTCTACAATATAAAAATAGTACCAGCTTACCCAAAAGTGTATTTCAGGAGGATTATTGATGTTTTAAAGATAAATAGAAAAGTGAGGAGACTGACTTTCAAAGTCAGTAATTGATGGGATTTCTATTTAGGGAGGAGTTTGCTTGTGTAGTGTATGTAACTTTGCAGCAGAAATAAGCATCTCATTATTTTATATGTCTATATTTAACTATTGCCTGTGCAGTTTAAAGTGCCCGTAAAATTCCTTTTAGTTGTGGCTAGATCAGACTAAGCAGGTAAGCATAGGTTTAAATGCATAATAATGTGGCTTTGCTGAGGCTGGTTAGCTGGGCTTGGCTTTTATTGAAAATGCATATAAATGTGAATTAGTAATTCATTTAAAACTGACATCTCCTTTTGGACAGCACAAGCATTTTTTCTTTATACTAAAAAGAAGACGGGGGTTACTGAGGCACTGTGTCCTTAGATATGTGTCACATAAAGTGACTGAAGTATTAGTTATGTAAAGATCTGTGCACGTGCTTTAGAGATGGGCAATTGTTTGAAATGTTTGACAGTTAAAAATCCATGTAGCATTTAATAAATACGAAATAGGTCCCACTCCATTAAGTCATTCTGAGGGAAGAAACAACGTCAAAAATAGTTCCAAGTGATGCAGGTTCACTCAGTGCTAGGCGGTGACTTACTCACCACCCTGGCATTTCTGATAAAGGTTCATTTAATGGGACCTTCCCCTTCCACTTGCTCTGTGGAACAATTAACAGACAAAGGACGAGATTTTACTTGTTTTCTTCTTTTGCTGCAGATAGTCCCTGCCACCTCATAGAAGAATTTGGTGTTGTGGGGTTTTTTTTGTTTGTGGTTTGGGTTTTTTTTGTGTGTGTGTTTTTGTTTTGTTTGTTTTGTTTGGTGTGGGTTTTTTGTTTGTGTGTGTTTGTTTGTTTTAGTAAAAGATACTCTATATTCTTTTTTTTTTCTGTTCTATAATCTGTCTTCCTTGTGCACCAAGTGCTGTGGAAAGGCCTGGTTCAGTACTTGTGCTATGTCATGAATGTTGCCACAGCATGATGTTTTTGCCAGTGCTCCCCATAGAACAGTGAGAAGTGGTGGCTATGCAGTAGATTAACAAATAAGTTAAAGGAGCTGGTATTCACAGAACTTCATTAGTACCCTATCTCTCTTAGTAAACAATATCACAAGACAGGCTCAGGAAAGCAATAAATGCAGATTTTAAGCAATCACCTGGCATGTGCTGCAAAGACAGGGGAACACTGATTTCAGAGGTCAGCCTTGGCTGTGAGCTTTTCAGCGGGCAAGGGGGTGAGTGACCTGGGGTAACAGTACCTTAGCAGATCGCCAGTGATTCATGATTCTTGCAAGGCTGTTTTGTGTTCTCAGTGAGTCTGAACAGTTATACATCCCACCCTACTGATAATCTCATAGTTACCAAGGTTATAAAACATACACCTTCTTTAGCACTGGATTTAAAAACTAAGGGCATTGCTTCCCCTGTAAATATTTAGCATATGTTTAGAGTTGTGGGTTTGGACAGAGTAAGTATTGCTGTTACTGGGTGCAGGATTTTGGTGCAAGAAGCACATGTTTGTATCTTGCTGTAGTTTTGGAAGGAGCAGACTGTGGGGAGTTGGTGGTGTCACGGGAATAAGGGAACACTAAGACAAAAACCTCTTATTTAGGGAAAAGTGAGAAGGCAGGCACGTGTCTGAATTCTGTGTATGGCAGTCTTTTCTTCGTCAGGTTCTTTAGCCGGAGAAGTTTCTCAGTCTGTGTCAAGACTGGACAGTAGTTCCTTGGAGAGAAAAGGAGGGCAGGTGAAATGCGTGGGTTGGAAAGCGAGCAAAACTAATTCACCGTGCTGATCGGCAGAAAACTAACCTGACAAAAGAAATAACCCTACTGTGTTAGTGAAATGAATCGAGTAAGACTCAGAGGGAGAACCTGTGTAACAAATAGCACAGAACTACGTGGTAGTTTATCTTAATTGTTTTCTATTTTGAGGTTCACTGTTTTGTTCTTCACATGGGAATTCAGGGAAATGCTGCATGCTGCATTTCAGTGTGGAGTTGCAAAATTTAATTCTTAGGCGATGGAGAGTGAAGTGTAAAATTAGTCAGTTCATTTTAGGAGGCAGTAGTTGTTCATGCTTCAGTCTGTAAACAGTTGCTTGGACACACCTGAAGATCTTCTCTTTAAGATGAGTTCATTCTTTTATTCATTTGTAGCCAATAAAGAGTTTATCTGACTACTGTTAATCTTGAATACCTGTGACCTCTCCTTCTGTGTGACCAGAAAAATTTAGAAAGCCTGCAGAGGTTTTTAATGCATTTCACTCTGGGGTACTAATATTGATATCCCCTAAATTTGATTGCTGTCTGTCCTCACTTGGGAAGCAAGGGATTATTTTGTTCTTGACTCTAACAGTCTGTACATATAAAAATATACGTGTTTAGAAAGGAAAACTACTTCTTGCCAGCAAACTTACGGGTATAATTTTGCCACTTAACCAGTGTAAGTCTATTTTCCAAAGTGGTAAATTGTTTTGGAATTCGGGAGATTTTGAGGTCACATTTCCCAAAGTCGTGGACCCTGTGACAGCTCTTCAGGAGCAAGGAGTTATCCGATGTCTATGTAGAGGGAAGCTTATTTTGAGGCTAGGACTTGTACTCGGGGTGGGTTTAATAGGCAGTGTCCGTTAGGTGTCTCTCAGTTATGGTACATAAATTTTAAATATTCAGGCTAACTGTAAAAGGCAGTAGTGGTGTTCGTCCTGTAACGAGGATAAAACCAATCAAGAGGCCATAAATTCAGACTTTCTCAAAAACTGTCAGCTTTTGATGTCCTCAAAAGCTTTGCCATTGCTTATAAACTGTTGCCTGTTTCAGGCTCTACAAGCGAGATAAATGATTGGAGATAGCTTTACTGTCTGTTGCAAGGCACTGGAAAATGATTTTGCTGTCTTTTTATGAAAAATGTCTTTTCATAAGAAGCTGAAAAGTTAACAAAAACAGTAATAGGGGTTATGACTCCTAAGTGGAGTAAAGCTGCTGCAAAATTCAAGTTGCTTTCTTGTTTGCTCTTTAAAGTCTGCCACAGAATTGAGGAAGCCCTGTTCAAAGCAGCAGGTGATATTCACACCTTTGAGTGTGCAGACATGCTGGAGCAACCATTGAGAGAACTAATCTGTCCCTTTCCATTCCTTGGGCGAATAATCCTGGAGAATAATGATTACAATTCAAACACATGGTAATTAGCACATCCACAGTTACATGCTTTGTCCATGATAGTTAGATTGACTTTTTAGATGCTGTCCTCTATACAGTGCAAGTGCTGCTGAAACTGCCTGCTGCAGCACTGTGGGTACTGCCACAGGTGCTGCTCTGGAGACTTGCGGGAGTGGAAAATTAGTGAAGGCTTCGTGTAGCAGACACTGCTCTCTGAGGCTGCAGCAATATGGAACAGCCACAGGCTTTATTTCTGTCTTACAGATCCCCCCCACCGATTGGGTATCTTTGGGAGCTCAAGGAGAAGCCTTGGAAGCATTGACTTCCCTTGACCATGCTTTGCAATCGGGACAAACAAATCATTTGGGGGGACAGTGGAGGGAGAAAGGGCACAAGTTTCCCGTTGTTTCTTCACTGTCATCCTGAGAGCAGGTACAAGGAAGAATGGGTGGGAGCTCTGGCCAGCAAAGAGGGTCACCCTGTTTGTGCCTCTCATTTAATTAAGATTAAACCCTCCCCAGGGAGTGCAGCTGTGACCTCCCCAAGTGCCAGCACACCAGTCCATCTGCCTGTGTGTGAGCTGCGTCAGGGGACTAGATAGTGCTAAAACCAGCACTAACAGGGGAAAAAAAACCCCATGTTTTCTACATGTTTATCTGTCTAATTGGCTTACAGTAGGGTACCCAGGGAGGAACTGGATCCAGGCAGAATGTGGGACTGGAAGGACACTTCTTTCAGCAAACAGTGGTGAAATCAGCTGAGGTGCGTTGCAGGACTCCTGGTTTAAGGACTGCGGCTGGACATCTTCAAGGAGACTCCTTGCTGCCTACTTAGTTGTCCTGCTTTGTCCAGGGGATGGAGATAGTGGTTTTCCTACCAACTCGCATGCCCGTGCAGAGGCCACACTTCTTTAAGGAAGAAAGTCTCAGAGGAAATGGAGACTTTTTCCCTTTTTGGCCATTTGTATCAAATGTCTTTCTGAAGGAAAGTAGGGCTGCTGGCTTGGGTTTCTGTAAGAGAGGAGATAAGAGGAGAACCTGAGAATTGCCTATCAGTAGCAAAGTAGAGACAAGCTACAAGGAAAAGTATTATTTATTTTGCGGTTTGGTGCCTTACCACGAGACAGTATGCAGATGACATTAACTGGTGACTTTATTTCAGCAAACATACAAATTTTATACTGGATCTGGTGTATAATTCTCAGTGTGTCTTCTGTGACATTACATACACATGCACATTGTATGTAGCACTGCCAAAATGGTTTAACTTCTGATAGGCAACTTGTGTACTCTGTTTTTATTTGATATTGTACATAGGATGTATGGTAGTATAATAAGAGTTTGCTGTACTGCTCTAGTCATTGCACTTTAGTAATTGACAACTGTTCTACTGGTGAAATATTTTTATGATAATTTGTTGTTAATCTCAGCAGTATACTCCATGCTTGAAAGCATTTTCTTAAGTGTTGCAAACCTGTCACCAGATGCTTATAATGTACGAAGGAAACAGAAGACCTTAGGAACACAGGGATCATGGGAAAATTAGTCTAAACTGTCTAAACAGGAAAGACGATTTGGCAGCTTTATTATGTTTGGGTGAGTTGAAACCTATGATTCCTTCTGTTTACTTCAGACTGCCCTTAATAAAGAGCATTACCTTGGCAGTGCTGTTCTAGGGTTTAGATGACAGCAGTAACAGCAGAGAAATATCTTTGTCCTTTTTTTTTTTGTCTTTTCCTTTTGGCATTAGGCTTTGCCTATATTTGTGTGTCCAGGTTCTGAGTAATGAGCAGGTTAAAAGTTGCATCCAAGCACTGTCACCATGTGTGCTTATTGGCTTCTTGATGAATTCTGTCAGTGCTTCTACTGTTTTCTGATACTTATGCATAAAATCACAACTTGCTTCCAAAATGGTCACAAGTTTGGAACTTGGCTTTTAAAACATGGGTTTTAATGCTGAAAGCACTGAAGGTAGTGATATGTAGTGGGAGGGTTCCCAGCTCTGCTGAGTGATCCATTATCAACACTGCTAAAAATGTTCTTGCTGGGGGAAAATGGGCAGTGGGTGAACCTTGGTATTCGTTTACAGACCACTGGGGCTTACAGCCTGGAGTTAGAGGGCAGTCAGAGGTAGGCTGTGGTACTTGCCCTCAGCCCAGGAGTGCCTGGAGTTAAACCAAGCATTCTTGGGCACACTTGCACAGTAATGGAGCTGGCACCATCATGCCATTTCAGTTCCTTTCCTGATGCCTTCTGAGCTCTGGACAAAGGCACACCTTGAATGAGCACAACATCCATTCACTGGTAAGCACTTTAATGCAGTGTCATCTGGAGTCCCCTTCTGTGCTTGCCTGCAGAGCCAGTCTGGAAACTTGAGGAGGGCAAGTGTGGGTGTTACCACTGTGCAGTACTTTCTCTAAGTGGTGTGTCTTTATGAATGCAGCAGTTCACAGTCCCTTCAAAGGCCACATGTCCCTCTCTGGCTGCAGTGGGGCATTGCCTACATCATTGTGCTCAGCAACATCTTAATGCAGTTTCCTCAGGGGGGGTTCCACACACCCTCCCTTCTGCTGCCCTAGTGTTTCCCACACCTCCTAGCTGTGTCTGTTTTACAGGGTGGGGTTTGCCTGGTTAATCTTCCCAAAATGTGCTAAATGAGTCTAAGGAAGAAGTACAGCACCCAAGAAAAGTACTGTATGTGAACTGATCTGTTAGCTCTCAGATGCGCTGCAGGATCTACCAGTTTTGACCCGTGCAGAAATGGGTTTGTTCTTAGTCTAGTCTGTATTGGATTGTTGTTCGTTTGTTTGGTTTGGTTTGAACCAACAACAACAAAAAGTCTTACACAGTGTTATTACTGTACAAATCATTCTGCATTGGCTTCAATGAAAGAGAATTAGCCTAGGGTTTTGGATGTGACTCGTTAATCAGTCTCATGCTAGCCTCCCTGCCTCCTAGTACCAAAACCTCAAGGGGCAAGCTGGGCAGAAAAATAGGCATATATGGTTTTCATAGGCTTGTACAGTAAGTGCAGTTACTGAAACTTGGTTATTTGCCCATGGCATTTGTGACAAGGTTACAACTGATACCTGGGTGAGAATCTCACACTGCCCATCTAACTCTGCTGCCTGATGCCCCTCTGCCTGCAGAACTGAACTTTGGCAGCTGAGCAGCTGCCTCCAGGGCCCCAGCAGGAAATGATCAGTCCTATTTCCCTAAAGGGCTTGTGACAAATGTCCAGGGAGGACCGTGCATCGAAGCCTCCGGGCGTCAGAGGGCTGCAGTGTCTTGCTAACCCAGGGCACTTTTGCTGTGTGGCCATGGGGGTTTCAGAAGGTGGAAGGTGATGCAGTTTGGGATTCATGCTCTGCTCCTGCTAAAACTGTGTGAACAGTCTCTTAAAAAATGCTTCTGTTTCTATCTTAATATTTCTATTAATAAGTATTGCTTTTTAGATGTTAGAATATTCTGGGCAGAAGACTGGTCCAGAGGTTTGGTCTTCCTTTACATCTCTGCCCTTCCCTTGCCAGAAGTCCTGGTGTGTGCAGTAGGTAGATAACAGAGAAGGTGGTGCTGCATGGAGTAATCAAGATATACAAGTTAAAGTGAGGGAAAAAAGCCAAGAATGAACAAAACAACCTCCGGAGGTTCCCATGAGTTTCTGGAACAGTTGTGAGGGTGAGCAGCCCCAGCAGTTTGGCAGCAGGCACCTCTGTTTTTCTCAGGAGACAGGCTGCTTTAGGACTAAGCTATCAGGTACTATTTGTATAAATCTGCATGAGTATGCCCTGAGGTATGTTCTCTGTCATCTTCGGCTCCCCTTCTCTCTGTTCAGCAGAATGGCCTCCTTTGCAAACACTGTTTTTTTTTTTTTAACATGGTGTGTATGTAAATAAATTATGCTAATTAGAAAGTTGAGCAGATTTTCCTCTCCACCTGAGAAAGATTTTCAGCAAAACATACTGTGGGTGTGAAAAGGACCTTTATTTCCCAGTCAGTGATAATCCCTAGATTTGCCAGGCTTCCCTCAAGAAATGCATGGTTTACATTAGGCATTCAATAGCAAAATGCACTATTTGTAGATGAACACCCCTGCCACAAACAAGTCTGTCTGTGGGCATTCTCACACAACCTGACAGAGACCTAGTCAAGTATTTCCATGCCTTTGAAATTCAGCTAGCAATTCTGGATGAGTTTTGGCATGTGTCTGTGGAGACAGGATACAGTGCTTGTGCCTCCTTTGAAATGTCATTCCAAATTGCTTAGAAATGCTAAATGTTGACTAAAACAAAACACAGAAAACAAACAAACAAACAAAAAAAAAAACACCCAAAAAATCCCCAAACAACCAAACCAGAAAGCTAGCTGTCTGGAAAGCTATAAAAGTGCAAGCTTTGTATGCTATTCTTTGGTCTTTCTAGAGTTGCAGAGTTTAGCATGCATTTACCCATGAAAAGATGAGGTTGAACACTTAAAAAAATAACGTGGTCACTTCAAATCACTTCTGTTAATGCTGCTACTAGTGGAAGAAATCTGAAGTGTCGGTTTGCTTCTGTCACTTGATTCTGTTTTATTTATGCAGGTGTGGCAGTACTGGCTCAGGTTACTGTCCAAAGGATTCAGTCAGTTCTCTGGTGGTGACCAGAGCAAAGCACACAGGGAATATAGCATAGGAACAGAGCAGGCATGTGATGCATTCCCAGAATATACCACCAGCCTTCAACAATTTGTGGTCCAGAACAAAGTCAACATCCTGTGGCAAGGAGTTTCGTGGCTTATTTAGGTTGGTGAATGCACCTCAGTTTTACTTTCCCTTTATATCCTGCCTGACCTCCTCTAGCTTTCGCGAACTTGGGGAACCTTTGTTCCTCACTAATAGTTTTCAGGCCACGCGTTTTAATACACCTTTTTATTAATGAATTTTTCAATTTTCTCTCAGATATACCAATAGAAAACCCAAATCATAATTTAATTAAACTTAAAATTTAAAAAACACTGAAAATGGGAGGGGTGTTGGTATTTATTGCACAGTTTCTCTCTCCTGCCCAGTCTGGTGTTGATAGCTGAATGCTGGGAAAAAATACCCAGTTTTCCTTATTGTTGACAGAGGCTTGTTGTTAAACTGGTAAAAATATGATCATGGAACTTCTAAATCTATTTGTTTTATCTTCCTTTTTTTAAAAAAATCTTTTGGGTATTTTTAGCCCTCAAGAAGGTGGAGAAGAGCAGGAGTCAAGGAAATCCTGTTCTGTTTGTGCATACATTAGCAGATATGAGGGGTTTTACATATTTAACAAAGACTTGCTTCTTTCTTCATAGCATTTGGTAGTCATTGTTTTAGTGTGAGAGAGGAGGAAATACTACTCTGTGCCAGTGAAAATCCTCTCCTTCCTTGCTGCTCAGGTTTGGTCTCTTAATTGCCATGATATCATGTCTCTACTCATCAGCTCTGCCTTCAGATGGTAAGACCTGAATTGCCAATGTTGGCAATGCTGGCCAAAGAGTTGCCAAGTCCTCCTCCCTCCCAGACCAAAGGACTGTTTCCCTCCCTGCCAGATTTATGGCTGATTAATTTTTCTGTAGGACTTGCGGGCAAAGAGTCACCGAGGAGTCTCCTCGGTATCAAATGACCTGAGTATTTTCCCTCTGAGGTGTGACCAAGTGGCCACTGGTGGACTGTGGCTAGCCTGGACCCAAGTATGGCAGAGTGGAGCTGCAGGTAAAGGTAGAGCCTCCTGAACTCACAGTGCTAGTGTTTACCTCTGTGACTTTGAGAGAGGCCTTAATATATCACCACCATGGCCCCTAGAGCTGGCACCATGGGTGGTGACTGCTTTCTGGAGGCTATCACTGTTTTACTTCTCATAATGTCTTCTAGACTGGGCCATTAGTTTCCTCCTCCCTTACTTTTCACAAAGTTGGGAAAGGTGAGCCTGATTTTTTGATAAGTGCTGAAGTGTAGGTAATGGATTTATTCTGTTGTAGGCAAAGCTCTTCTTGCTAGACTGCAGAAGGGTGGATAGAACTGACTGCTGCCTGGTCCGCACACAGCTAGGCTTGGTCTGCTGGCCACAAAGGTGACTGGGTTTACTAGCCAGCTGTCTATGCTGTGGACTAATTTACTTTTCTCCACACTGCCCTGAAGCAAACTCTTTCTATTACCAAGCAAAAAAGCTTTGTAATTCCACTTGAAAGAAAGGTGCCAGACGGGGGCATGTCTGCTGATTGCTGGTCTTGCTCTGTGCTGTTTAGCAGTACAAGTAAGCTAAGTGGCACAGAAAGTAAGGATTTTCCATGTTGTAAAAATGTATGTAGTCTCTGTGGGATCCTCTTCAAGGATTTTTAGGCCACAACACAGAAAACGCTCTACCAATTGTTCAGAAGTGCAGAGTCTCCTACAGACTGCATCAGTAGCAGTTGTTGTCTTAAAAAGCTTTAGACTCCACACCTGTATGTCTTTCTGTAAATTGGCGAACCTTGTTTCTTTATAACAAAACCAAAGAACCTTCCATTCTCTTTTGGGATACTGTTGAGAGAGTGAGCATCACTGGATCTCTCGGCTCAAAAGGTCTGCAGCCCCAAGGTGGAAAGGAAAGTCATGCATGAGACTGGATATAAGGAGAGCAGATTGTCCTAGCTGGAAAACCACTCTGGTTCCTCTCACAGGTGTGCTGAGCAAAGTAACTGCGTGAACATCTTACCAAAGACCAGCAAGTAGGCAGGCTTATTTGGACACCAGATCTTCTAGAATGATTTTTTTGTGACTAATCCAGGGCATAATAAGTAGTAATAATGACAGTGAGCAGGCTGCTGATCTAAGGAATTTTTTTTTTTTCCTACTGTTATGGGTGTCTTTTTCAGATGTCATGCTGTAGGAGGGCGTTACATGTTGTGCTCAAACATTCCTGCTCTTCATCTGGGAAAACTCAAAATGCTAAAAAGTGGATGCCTTCTTGGGTCCTGCAGAGGCATTGTTCTGTCCGAAGGGAAACACAAACCTCATGGCATATTAACTTTATATAACTTGTGCAGTTAATTGAAGGGTGGGTCTCATTTTCACTTTGAGGTGGAGGAAGCAGGCAGACTTCTGCTGAGGGTAAGTTACAGTATTTACTGGAAGTTTTAACTTCTGATCTTCGGAGGAGCTGCATCTCCTCTGGACAGAGGCAAGGCTCATCACTTAATTGTGTAATTCTGTGTGTTGGAAACATGAAAATCCCTTGGTTAGGAAACATACCATACTAGAGAGATGCACTTTTTTGGGTACTAGATAGTGATGCTTGAAACAGCCAGACTCGATACTGAGTTGGCAATATGATTTTCTTACTAATCCTGCTGACCGGAAGGTGGCCAAAT
>JANHFX010002802.1:0-20678 GCA_027560015.1 Chloroceryle amazona
GGGTGGGAGCGGGTCCTCTTCACCCCGGGGCACCTGGTGCAGCCACGACTTCATCACAGAGAAAACAACCCTCCGTCAATGCAACCACCCAGGGAAGAACAGAAATGCAGGGAATGCGAACAGCAATTGACCTTTACTGAGAGCACGAGTAGGCACGAGGTGGGGAAAGTCACCAGAACTTCCCTAGGCACCTTCTCTTTCTCAAGGGCAGCAGAATCACAGCGTCTCCGTGTCAGAGACTAATTTTCCAGGCTGAAGCACCCACAAAACATTCTCTCCCTCTGCTCACACTGTCACCAAGCCCACCTCCCAGAAAGGCCAAGAGGGGGATGAGGGGTGTGCGCACACAGTTCCTAGGCTCCCACCGCGGATGCTTAGAGGATCTGATGGTGAGCGAGGCGAAAGAAGGGCTGAAGGCATTCGGTACATGCTGCCTGCCCCCGAGACTGCTCCTGCCAACCCGCAGGAGAGACAGAGCAGACCTCTTGCCCATGGACATACTCCTTCGATGCAAACTAACACACACCAAAAGCCAGGCAGAGCAGTCCCCAAGAGCCCCAGTGCTGCCTGCAGCCTTTAAGACAACTCGCTGGCCCATGCCTCTGGGTCACATCTCTGTTGGTCTCGTGGGACTCTGCATTGTCCCCTGTGTGTTGCCGGCCGATAACCCGTCCAGCATTCCCACTGCAGTGCATCTACCCCATCCATATGCTCTGGAGCAGCCCCTTTTCCTCACCAAGCATTGAATCTGACTGGACAAGAGCAAAGCCATGTAGATATAAATGGGGCAAGGAGAAAATAGCATGCTCCGGGTTCCTTGGGAAAGCATATAGGAACAGGAGACTTATTAATAAATTCTTCTTTGTTCTGTATTGTCTGTGATAAATAGCCACACTCAGCATCAATAACTGCAAACATCCTTGGGAAAGAGACACGCAGAAACCCATCACGCTGCTGAAAGCGGAGAATGGATTCAATTTCAGTTTGGAAGGCAAATTTCACAGCCCTAAACAAAATTATCTGAGGGGGCTGCTGTGGCCACACATGCAATAAATGTAAGGTTATGGCTGCTAAACCAGGAGAACGTCTCCCAAGAGTTGTAATATCTTAAGCTAAAGGACAAGAAAGAATAGCCCCATTCAGGGCGATGCCTTTGGAAAAATAACACTTATGTTTCCAAATAAAAAATGTTTTTATTAAAGGAACACAATGCTTCTGGAACGCTATGGCCCCAGAGATTACTCAAACTCCCACCCCTTTGCTGGTATACGAAAGTAAATTTCCACGAGATTTTAAACACTGCTGAGGCCTCAATAATTTGGGGGTAGGAGGGAAAAGAGAGCAGTAGCAAGAGACGTTCCTAATGGCAAAGACATGAAAAACGCAGCTTTATTTTTTGATGATTGCATTAGATTTTTTATCACAGAGATGAAAAATGAGCAGCTACCAACTCCTAATTCACCGCCTGGGGACTGGATTCCTCTATGCTACCGTACGAGGAGAGGCACCAAAAGCAGCACTGCACAGGAAACGAGTTCTATCTCTAAAGAGCCCTCTCCAGCGGGGAAAAGAGTCATCTGGTGCAAAGTGCACGAACTGAGGGCAGGAGCAAGCCCAGCCCCATGCTCAGGACACACAGAAGTCTCTGGGTGTACAGCTTTAAAGGCAATGCAAATGGACAAGAAAGGGCAGACACTGGAAACCTGCTGAACCCAGGACACCACATCACCTGGTCTTGCTCAGCCGGCACCCCCAGCCATCAGGGGACAGCAGGAGGCAGTGGGGTGCAGCCCATGGTGAGAAGACCAAATGTTCTGCAGGGTGGGCTGGAGACCCCCTGCAATTACACCCTGCGGGGGTAGAAATAAGGACCTCAGCCGGCAGCCCCAGGGCAGGCAGGAGCTGCTGCAAACACCTCAGGGCTGATGCCCCCACAGGTGCCAGGTGCCCCCAGCGTGGGTCAGCACCACGGCCAGTGCCTCAACACCACGGACAGCGGTGCCAGGGCCTGATCCCCCCCAAGATCCTCTCCACACCCCTTGGGAGATGTGGGGGGGGGTGGCTATATATTGTGTGCTCTGGGGGCTCCGAGCCCACCAACGCAGCAGAGAAAGGATTCAGCTTCTCAGCTCCTCTTCCCTGCAAAACCCTTCCAGCTGCCAGCGTGTATTCCCACCTACAGACATAGCGGCTTCCCTAGGAAGCTCCAAGGAGTAGGAAGTGCCATCTGAGATGGTCTGAAGCAGCAATACAACCACCCGGCACACGTGAGCAGATACGATCAGTAGTTTTCATTTTCCGCGAACAGTTTCTCCCCAGACTTATCACCTGCATAGACACAAAAGTCCACCAATGGCCACGAGCCCCAGGGCCACCTTTGTACCTGCAGGGACAAAAGAGCTTTCCTCGCACCACTTGGTTGTGTGGCAGGACCAGTTTGAGAGCACACCTGAGATTACTGGTCAAGTCTGACTGTAGCGGCTCTTTTCCAACAACATTAAAAGCTCAGCACTGCTGCCAGTTCTCCCTTTGGGAAACATGAGCAAGTTTCAGACAGTTGTCACAGAAGTGAACATGTCTTGCTGGAGTTTAGCCTGACCGAAAGGCACAGCTGATCAAGGAAGGTGTTCGCAGAGCAGCCTCGCAACAGGGCATCCCCCTGGTTTTCTTCCACCTTAATCCTCTGCTCTGTAACCACTTTTTTCCCCCCTCACGCTTTAACTTGAAGCACCATGAGTTTGAAAAGATAAAGTCCATTAAGAGTTTTAACGCCGAGGAAGATATCAGCCTGACATTTTAATAACACTAATGCTCTGGAATTTGCAGAATTATCACTATAATGCAGATCTTGACACCAGTCCCTCCACTGTGATTAGGACAAGCTCTAGACCACACTAAACACTGTAGACTTCCATGTTGCTCAGGGTGAAGAAATCAGCCCCTTCTACGGTGCCCACGACAGACACCGGTGTTCCAGCGCTGTGTGCTGAGATATTCTAGGGATTGCCACCTCCTCCCACAGCAGGTCATACACAACTGCTCCTCACCCTCTCCCTCATGAAGAACCTGGCTGCATGACAACTAAAGCAATAATGTAAAGATATGAAGGCTGCTTCTAACATTTGGGTTTTTTTGTCTCAGCACAAAACCAAGCACTCTTGAATGCCAGTCTCCTAGCCTGCACCTGGCAGAATCCTTCCTGAGTCATTGCTTATACATCCTACAGTTCAGTTCAACATTACTTGAATTACTTGGCTCTTTGCCTACGCCAAGCCCGAAATTCATCCTAAGCCAGTGCATGTAGATCAGCAAGGATAGGACGCGGTTTAGATGACGCAACAAAGGACAGACAAATAGCAGGGACTCTCCTAAAAACAAAGAGGACTATTCCTGTCCACAGAAAGGGTAGAAAGAGATGGTCAGCAGCGAGCTGTACTGCGATGGCCACTCAAACCCCTGCCACAACTGCGTGACAGGTTGGCTGCAAGCCCTGACAGCGTGGATGGCTGCAGGAGATTTTGGGAGCTCAGGGAGTGAGTATGGTCAGGGGAGCTACATGAGCCAGCAGCACCCACATCTGCCCCTTCCCCTTGTCCCGCTCTCACACCCCATGTCCAGCCAGAGGAGCCACGTAAAGCTGTAGAAATACAGGGGCAGACATAAGTGGCAAAGGGAACCATCTGGGTCTGGTACCGAAACATGCCCCCAACCTGCATCTTCCGTGTCTCCTCCCAGACACCAGCAAAGCTCTGGCCACAGAGCACCCATTCAAGCCCCTGGTTCTGCTTCCCCGGGGGAAACAAAGTCCTGGCACCTTCCGCCTCTTCTTTTTACATCTGAGTGGAGAAAAACCTGAGTGGGCTAAGAGCATCAATCCAATTCTGTGTAAAAAGTGTAGATGTATTAAGAAATTAAGCCCACAAACCTGTAAAAAACCAACCAAAGCCAAGGTGTTCTGGAAAGTTGAGACCCAGCGATGGGAGGAAAGAACCAGCTTCCCTTTCTGGCTTTGAAGCACACTCACGCTGCTCTGCAAAGCCCAATGGCAACAGGCACCAGGGTACTACTTCGGCTTCCAAACCCCTCTCCTGTGCGCTCAGCCCACACACTGGGACTGCGCTTAATGAGCGAGAATTTGAAAGCGGAGTTCGACAGAGGCTAAAAATGAGCTTAAGTTTCACATGCAAAGTCAAACACAGAAGTAACTAAGTGGCAGGAAGCCCGAAGAGTAAACGAGACTGTTACATCTTGTGTCTAATGAGTGACACCAGGTAACGCTGGCAAATTGCTCACCTAGAGACAGCATCGCTGAATCTCTGATGGATGAACAAGCCTTTTTTTCGCCCTCATCAGCACACATCACAGTGAATGATAGAGCAGGTTTCTCTGATGGTGCTGGAGATTGTCACAATCACTTGTTAAATCCAGTTCTGCTAGTAATATTTTGGTAGAAAAGCAAAGCAAGCAGCACTAAGGCAAACCCCTAGCCGAGAGAAGCTCCCCAGGGGTCAGCTGCAGGCCTCCCACCCTCAGCTGCACGCAGACACAAGTCCGACTGATACCACCGAACGTGGGCAAGACAGGAGACAGCACATTTAGCACGATGCCAGCAGGCAATATTAAAAGCCCCAAAGCAGCTCAGAGAGAAGGACGGTTTGGTACAAGAGCGAGCAGATCGCAGCTGATCTGCAGCCACAGCTACGTAAAAAGCTGCAGCATTCTGTGGGCGCTTCCCCCCAAAGCAAAGCGTGGGTGGGACAGGCCCCAAAAACCCTGTCCCACCCAATGCCAGCGGCTGCCCCTGCCCGGGCACCGCTGCCGGTCTGGCACGGGCCAGGCAGCGAGTGCTGCCCGTCACGTGGGGAAGCCTCACGGCTGAGCTGCGATGCGTAAAAGGATTTACAGATGTAAAGCCACATCTCGATAACGCTCGGAACAAATCCCTGACATTCTTCACACAGCTCTGCACTAACAGGTTCGGCTCTAGCAGAGTGGAAACGGCAGCTCCCCGCTATCTCCGCGTCTCCATTCCCGTTAACTGTTTGAAGCCTTCTCCCCTCTGGAGCAAGGTGGAGCTGGATCGGTGGAGGCAGGACTCTCTGTGCTGACAATTATTCTCCATTCAGGACTAGCCATTTGCATGCAGTTCATTTGTGATGCAGAAAAGCTTGAACCTGTCATTATTGCTTGGCATCAGTACAGCACTGTGAAAAGACACCGCTCGGAACATGCGCACAGCACTGCACCCTATTTTCTTTAATCTAGGCTAAAATGACAATGAGGGAGAGCAGGAGGGAGGGAAGAAGAGGGAAATGGGAAAAGCATCTTCGCCATAAACAAGAATGTGATTCCCTGACAAGCCAGGCGTTAGCACGGGGGTTTGAGCAAGGACGATGGGGAGCAGGCTGGACACGAAGGGCTTCTGCAGAGCCATGGGCCAGTCAGCATGTGCAGATGATACTGGCCTGGTCCCCTCTGCACAGACGGCATCCGCCCAACAGAATTATCCCCTGCAAAGGGCTCCGGGAGCCACCATTTTGCCGCACGCACAGACTCAGGCCAAGCGGGAGATGCCCAGAGGTCCTCCCTGACAACACATCCAGCACCATTTCCCTCCCCCATCTTCTCCGATCATGGTGAGATGGGGATGGCAGCGAAGTCAGGGGAGCAGATGGAAAGCAAAAGCCCCGTGAAGGCACTGCTCCCCGGGGCTATTTTCTGTCTCCTCTCAACGAGCAGGGCTCACAAATGGCCAGGCCAGGCTGCAGTGTGCGGGGAGGCAGCGTCCCCCTCCTTTGCCCAGGGGAGGGCTGCTGGGCAGCAGGGCTGGGCTCATGGCTGCCACCCTCTCAAGAGGGCCCAGGGATGCTGCAGGACACTGTCAGGAAGCTCCAGCTCCCAACTCCTGCATCAACAAGCCCTCCAGCACCAGGCACAGCCCCCCCCCACACCAACGGCACCAGGTGGTCATCTGCACTTCAGATGGAGCCAGCACTCAGCCTCTGCAACACCTCTGGCCTATCCCTGCGTCCAGCACCCGACACAAAGCAGGAAAGCACGAGAGATCCCAGCGCGGGCAGATGTGGCCTGACCTGCATGGTCAGAGACCAGCTCGAGTCCTGCCTGCAGCAAGAGCTTTAACAGCTCTGTCAGAACGTACGTCAGAAACTGTTCTCACTCTGCAGCATCTCCCTGTCACGTCAACATCCAATTGCTTTGGGCTAATAACTCAACCACTGCGACTGCTCGTGGCAAGGTACTCCTGATCCCGACTACGAGCGGTGTGGAAAAAGCACTTCCTGGTGCCAGAGCTGACCTGGAAACCCTCCGGCCTGTGCCAGGTCACCAACAGAGACCTCACCATCACTGTGCCTGTGGGGTGGCCACCTCCAGCCCAGACACACAGGTGATCTGGGAGCCCAGATCCCATTACGATTCACTGCCAGCAGGGAATCTAACTCCCTCGTTACCTTTCAAATGAGCGGAGCTACGCATGAATATTAAACACCACCTCGTTCTAGTCCCAGGGAAAAAAAGTCAGTCTTTGAGAATCCCTCATTAAAATGCACTGGACGCCTTGCACAGGGAGCCCGAGAGCCAATTAAGCAGGACTCTAACAATCCTAAAACGAAGCTGCGTGCCTAGTTTGGCTCCAAGCCGTTGGCGGAGCTGGCGCGGACACGCTCCCCATGGCGCCTGAGCCCTGGCTGCTCCCAGACCCTCTCCCAGTCCATCGCAGCTCCTGATGCCACGCTACAACACAACACACCAGTGCCACTACCGAAGCGAGGAGCTCCCCAGACAGGAGCCACTTGACACCTCCCTACCAGGGGTCTTCCCAAGCCTGTCCCCTTCCCACCAGCCCCTCACCTCCTGCAGGCAAAGGAAAAGGACCCCCGGAGTTCACTTGCTGACTTTCAAACACCATTATTTCCATGGTAGATTGCAGATAACAGGACCAGGCAAGCCCAAGGTGTCTCCTGACTTTGGAATGACTCTTCTCATTCTGCAGCTCAGCCTTATCTTACCCATCACTCTCCACCCCCTCCCCGCCAACACCAGCAGCCCCCACTTCAAAATCAATTTCTGTATTTCAGATACAAAGATTGTTTTGCTTGAAAAATGAAGCTGCCCTTCATAGAGGTAATAGAGAGATCAATACTAGTTACACCAAGTTTCCCAGGGCAAACAGGGAACTGCCTGCACCGATATCCTCCTGACAGGGCCGTGCCTGTGCCCTGGACCCAGGCGGGGGCCCAGCTGGGGAGCCCCAGCCCCGCAGGACCCCAACAGCAGCTCTGCACGGCCCCCTCTCCCTACCAGTGACAGGAAAGGGGTGGTAGGAAATGGGAGAGAAAATTGTGGATATAATTTATAATGCCTCATTAATTTGACAAATGGTGCTCCATGCGTGGCTCTCCATCAGCCCGTCACTGTCCCAGAAGCCACTACATCACCAGCTACTTCAGATGGAAAAAATCTACCTGCAGAATCCTGCTGTTTAAAGGACAGGTTAAATTGCCACCGATTCTTGTGTCAGCTGCTCAAACCACCCCAGCCGATGGCCCCTGTTCCTGCCCTGGCTGAGACCAGTGTAGGCAGCGTGGGGAACAGTTCCGGTGAGGGATGCAGATAGAGACTGAGAAGGCAGATACCACAAATAGCTTTCAGAGAAAGCATTTGACCAGCTGTAATAGCTTCTTACCAAGGATTCTGTACAGAAGCAATCCCAGAGGAAATACTTCTTCACCAAAATGAAGCTTTTGTGGAAATTTCTCATTTTGCTCACGAACTGAATTCAATTTTATCTTCATTTGAGAGAAAGTTTCCTTTCTCTCCATCCCTTTTCCTTCCTACAAACCATTTGTTCCTCTACTGGAAAAGCAGTAAGATGGAAATGGGAAAAGACAGCCTTTTAATCCAGTTCAGAAGGAATCAGGCAGTTCCTGCCCAGTACACCCCTTCCTCCCACTCCCTCTCCCCACTAAGGGGATTCCATCAGCTCTCACCCAAGCCAGGTTTCAGGCAGAGCCAACGCGAGAGGCAGTGGGCACCCAGGAAGGAAAATGACCAATCTTTCCAAGGCCAGGCAGCTCCAACCAGAGTCCTACTGTGCCTGCCTGAGTGTGTCCACAATAACTGGCACCCGGGATTTTAATCCCATAAGAAAAAAAAAAAAAAAGAGAGGAGGAGGTTGGAGAAGATATACGCGCGTAAAGCAGCATTAGCACAACTCCGCTCGCTGGGCATTAAATAACTCTTCCAGGGCATGAGTTAAATGGCAGCACAGAGCAATCGGGGGACAATAAATCCCTGGTTATAAATTCTGGCACTACACTGTTAGATTATAATCACCATCCTGGCTGGCTGCAACTGGCCCCCAGCTCACAGAGCAGGAGGGTGCGGAGAAAGCCCAGGGAGGAGGAGCATCTGCTTGGGTCCTCACCTTCCTCAGAGTCTTTTACTCTACCAATTTAGGAGGCCCCCCCCAACATCACCATGTGCTCCCCAAGGCAGTTTCAGAACAAACAGGGAGCAAGGTTCCCACTCCGTTCCAGAGCAACGCATCAGAGGCTACTTTCCAAACCACCAAGCACCCGTCAGTGTCCTGCTGGCCACAGCCTTCCACCCACACCCCCATCCAAAAACCAAGCCCAGGCCACAGAGGGTCTCCTGAGCCAAGGGGACAATGCCTTTCCAAAGCACTTGGAGGAGAAGGGAGAAGAGAGGGAGGAATACAAGGTGTCACCTTGTTGCATTTCAGCTCTGCCTGCTCGAGCTGTTATTTCCTGCAAATATATTGCACTGTGGGATGCCTGCGATATTTTATAAAGTTAATAACTTTTTTTTAATTGGATGAGTTTATAGAATCGTGTGAGCAATTAACAATAATTACGTTTAAGACACTTAAATTCCAGGATGCACCACAAACACTAGAATATTAAGCTATAAAAACCCTCGATTGTACATTCAAATTACATTAAGGGTCTGTTGGAAGGAATACACTCTCGGTTTCAAGAGCCCCGTTCTGTTCTGCTTATACAATGAGGTTACAGCAGACGTTCAGCTATCGCAGCAGCAGCCCCATTCCGTGCTTGGGCATCGCACAGACCCGGACACACTAGCCCGGGCTAACCTGGCCCAGCAGCCCAGAGGGAGGTGGCCCAGCCTCTCCAGGCACACGAGGACCAGGAACCAGGGAGGGCATCATATCGGGTGTTACTGAGGACGCAGCTGCTCCCAGGGAGGGCATTTGGGCCAGTGCTTATTTCACTTTAATCACCAGGTGCCAAACTAAATTATTGATGGAGGCTCTCAGTGACAGGTAAGGCATTTCATCACTGCTGCTTTAATAATGCAAGAATCATGATCCTTCACGCTAAAATGTCAAGTTATTCTCAGGTTACTCTCACCAGACAGAGAACTTTATCCCATCCTAACCTTCCTGCCACCAGCACCCATCTGCTCCACAGCAGACGGCACCGGGGGAGCCCGATCGTGCTGCTTTCCCTGTGGGACCTGTACAGCCAACCCCTGCATGGCACCTGGGCCAGGAGCCTGGCCAGCAAGCATTGGAGCAGCAGCAGGAGCAGAAGAATCAGAAGGGTGATCCAGAGCATGCCGGCCCCTGCACACCCCCACACCGGCACGCTGCTGCCTGTCTGCCTGGTGCAGCTGAGCCAAAACATCCTCAACCCAAACGGAGCTACCAAATGTTTCCTTCACACGGTGTTTCCTCTTCTGCTTCACGTGGGGAAGCACAAGCAGCGCCAAAGCAAGGTCCCCGGCAAGCCCTCGGTGCTGCTGCCGGGGCTGCGCACAGCGCCTTGCTCCCTGCGCACCGTGCCGGCAACACGTTGGTTATTACACCAATTTCATGCATCCCAGCCCCAGAAAAAGATGGTTTTCAAGCCACAAAGGCTTCAGGCTGAGGAACAATAGCAGGCTAATGTCTCCATTTTGAGCCCCGCACACACAGCTGGTGTGAGCTGCTGGCAGGGAAAGGGCCTCTCTGAAGCACAGGGGGGAGAGCAGCCCCCAGGGCATTGCCAAGACCTGAACATCTCCAGGACCCCAGAGGAAGATGGGCACCATTTGGCAGGGAGGCCACAAGCCCCAGGACAGCAAATGCCACCTGAGTCAAGTTCCAACACCGCCGGTCCCCGTGAAGCTGCAGAGCCAGCACCTGAGCCCAAGGGACACAAAGCAAGGGGGAATGCCAAGCACAAGGGATGAGGGAGCACTGCCATGGGACCTGTGCTAGCTGCATAGTGAGGGTCAGACCCCAGCACCCCAGACTGGCTGAGAGGAGGTGGCCAGCGCTCTGCCTCCGGACCCTCACCGCACCCGGTTTGGGCTTTGCTCCAACCTTCGCATTCCAACAGCGCAGCCTGACATTTATAGGGGGAAGTTTTACTCCTGCTGTAAATAACCTCTAATAGTGTAGGTCATTACACTAATTACAGAAGATAATTAATTTTCTGATTCTTGTTAGACCGCTGCATATTCCAAGAAAAGCACAGTTCATTATTTTCCCATGCAATTATGACCTCCCCTCCCTTGCCCACCCCGCCTTCAGGATTTTAACACTTTGTCAAGTTGTTTATCATGCAGTCATCGAGCTGTTGCAAAGGTGCAGGGGCTCCTCTCTTCCTCCCACCCCATTTACACAGACCTCGTGCTGCAGAAGCCACCCCTCTGCCTCCCACGGACGCTTATGGAAACTCTTTGGCCACGACATCCTCGGTTTCCCTCAGGATTGCACACTCTTCCTTGTGCCCAGCAACGCCTCCACCCTCCAGGGCACCCACAGCATGGGGAGCACACCTCTGGGGCTACAACACATCTCCCAAAGCCACCTAGGATTTTCCAGGGGCCGAGAAGGACACAGGCCCATCAACAGTAGAAAAGCTCTGTTCAGTTGGTCGGAAAATGTCCCCTCCAAGAGTCCGACCTGCTGGTGACTATTAATATGCAGCAGATTGATGACGGCTCTCTCGACGCAGCACTCGTTACCAAAGGCAGCCTGCGAGCGAGAACATCTGCAGGATCTCATCCCGCCATGGGGCTGAGCGGACAGGCATCTACCACCTCTCAGGCGCAGATGGCGGAATAAAAACAACCTGGCACCCGGCAGCTCTCGCAACTTCATTGTCCTCGCCCTGTCCGGGACCATAAACCACCACAGTAAAACACGCTGCAGTGCCAGAGCTGCGGTACAGCAGGCAAGCGAGACGCCAAGGGAAGAGCATCTCTGGGGCTCTGCCGGGCAGCTGGGCCGGGCCAGGCTGCGGCACTGACACGGCTGCGGCACAGCTCGAAGCATCTCTCACCCGATCCCGGAGGGCCCAGCGTTTACCTTTCCTCCTTGGCCAAATGCCTATGACAAGGCGACTCTGGCTGGAAGAGGGTGCCAGATCCTGGCTGCTCAGGGTTGGAGACCGCTGGCTTTCCAGCCACGCTGTAAATCTGGGTATCAGACGGGTTTTAGTGATAATCAATTGTAATAACGAATGCGCATCCCTTGACCAGATAAGTGGAATATTATGCTTTAAGTCCAGCTGCAATTAGCCCGGGCAGATGGATGGGGGCCAAGGCTGGAGCGAGGGCGTTTTTCCCATCCCAGAAGCCAGCGCTCGCTGCTGGTTGCTCACAAGACCCTTCCACTTGCCCCCAGTAGACCCACCCTCAAAACCCCACAGTCAGCAGGACCTGGCTCACCCCATCGTCCTGCCAGGGAAGCACATTTAAAACCAACAGAAGAGGAGGGAAGCTGCTTTTGCCTGGCGTGCGGGCAACGCGCGGAACTCGCTGCAGCAGGATGCTCGGCAGGTCTGAGGGGCAGCCCCGCTCCGGGGGAGGGGGCCGGGGCCCAGTGGCCAATAACACACACACCTCTTACCATGCAGAGAATGAATTTTTAAAAGGCATATAAACCCCTGATGCTTCAAGGCATCAGCTGAGCGCTAAGGAGGATTAGGAGGCAATATCTCCTGTGGAAAGCTTATTCCACATGAATTCCACTGAAGGGATCCTTTCATCTCCCCCTGGAGCATCTCTTCCCCTGGCCTGATGCGCCTTGGCACTTGCTGAGCTCCTGTAATATATTTGCAGACGGCAACGCACCCGCAAAGGTTGACAGCTGTCTCTGTCACGATGCTGCCTCCTGATTGACGGCCACCTGACAGGCAGCAGGACAGCGGGACACCTCTCCCCAGGACATGCAGCCTCCGCACCCGGCTTCGGGCAGGTGACCAGGGAAGGCGCTTCGCTCGCAGGCTGGGCAGCACGGAAGGGCTGGGAGCAGCACAGTCAGCGTCTGCAGCTCAACAGGCAGCTATCAACACAGTCCAGGGAGGGGGGGCCTACAGGGCTGCCCCTTCCCCACCACCCACTTAGAAAGCCTGGCCACAGAGAGTGCCATGCCTTAGGCATCCCCTCAGCAGCCCCTTTCTGTCCCACACCTCTCGGAGCACTCCCCCTGCACCTCAGCATCAGAGGAGGAGAGGGTTAAAATGATTGCCATCTCCCCTCTCCTTCGCCTCAGAAAGGAGAGGCACCGAGTGCATTAAAAACTGGGTTAAAAATGGCTCTGCTCTACCTATCTTATCTTCTTTGTACTAAAAGCCCTCAAAGAGCGGCAGGTTTTCACGCAGAATTTTCCCGTCTAATCCCCTTTTGTTAGCTCTGATACTGGCATTGCAATACAAACCTCGTCCAGGCGATTTAGGAGGGATTACACGCCCTCAATCCTACAGCATGTGGGAGAAAAATGTTTCCTCAAATCAAATTTTACACAAACTGGTATTTGAAAATAATCAAAGCGCAAATCCCCCCTGGGGGGATTTCTGGAGGGATGGGAGTGGGGGGCGGGAAGCAGCAGGAGCCAGCACCCCCAGCCCCACCATGGCCCGAGCACTTTGCCCACTGGCCCTAGCATCCTTGTACTCAAGTCACACCATAAAACAACCAGCACCACAGCCCCAGACTGGGGTTCCATGACTGGGGGGCAGGAGGAGATGAGGAGAAACATCTGCAGAGGGCGGACCAAGGGGTGCTGCTCCTCACCCCCTGCCCCTACCATGCCAGCTGCAATAGGGCTCAGCAGCAGTGCCACCAAAGCCAGGCAGTGACTGTCCTTTACAGAGCCGAACGTGCTCTACGGGGCTCTGCACGTGCGTATTTGGCTGGGCTCTCCCGATGAAATATTGCTGGTGCCGCTCCTGTAATATATATGTCACAGATGCAACCTCATTTTATTGATCTCTCCTAGCTGCCGGGATATCCATAGTGGAATTAATATGTCTGTATCGCCGCAAAAAAAAAAGGTAAAGCCCATCTGACAGTTTCAATTAAGGAAGCGTGAAAAGCGATTTGCGTAAGAGACTCGGGCTTCGCGGGGGAGAGGAGGGCAGCCCGCGGGCAGAGCGTCTGTACACTCGCATCTGGGTAAGTGAAGTGATTTCCTACAGGAAGTGATGGAGGCCAGACCGAAGCTGGGGCTGCGGCTGTCTCTGGCTGCTGAGCCCCTCAGCCTGCCTCACGCCGGCATCCGACCCGGCAGCGGGGCCAGCACCCCGCGCCCTGCGCTCGGGGAGATGCCAGCAAGAGCGGCCACGGAGCCGGGACCGGCTGTGACAGCTGCCAAGAAAGCTGCATCCAAACTGCACGTCAGCAGATGGGGGAAGCAAGCTTCCCTGCAGAACTCGCTCCCCAAGGGTCCATCCTGCACAGCCAAACTCTTCCTCTCCTTCATGGGTGCCCTCAAACAGGCTGAGCATCACCAGCATGCAGCCCCTCTGCTGGGCACTGGGAGAAGCGTGACCCAGCACTGGGGGATTCCCAAGCACACAAAGTCACCCCTTCCCAGGGACCTGCATTTCAGGAAGGGGCAGCTGGAGGCCCCAGGAGCGTGGCACCTGTCAAGCAAAATTATAACCAAATCCATCGGTTCCTGCCAGGCCTGCAGAGAGCTGTGAAATATTCATGCCCTCTGCCATTCAAGTTCCCCTCGGTGCTTCCCGTCCCTCCTCTCCTCCCGACCTCTAGAGCGGAAGCGGCGAGGGAGCACTGACACTTCCGTGCCCTTCGCATCCCACCGAGGAGCCAAAGCCACACACACCTCAGTGAACAGACTCCCAAGCACCGGACAGTGGACGAGCCCAAGGAGCCTCGCCAGCCACTCAGGGTTCATTTGACCAGACAGCTCCACATCTGCAGGGCAGCAACCTCTGAGGAACGGGCATATGGAGCAACCCTGCCACGCACAGCCCCATCCAAACCCAAATCCCATGCATCTAGGGATGTGGAAACACCCATCAACTCACTTCTCTCCCCTTCCCCCAGATTAGGGGCAACGCTCTGAACTCCACCATAAAATTAAAAGTCATGTGTCCAGATAAATCAATTAAGGTCTTGTTTGCAACACCTACAGATAAATCCCACCCAATCCAGGGTCTGGCCAGCTGTCTGAACATTTGGCTTATTCTCAGCAGGATGCACAACAACACACGACTGCTTAAAAGCACTCTGCTACAAAAGAAGTAAAGCCCCTTCCTAATCCACTCCCCCACTGAATGTGGGGCTGCTGGGCCCCAGAAGTGGAAAAAACAACCTGCTGCCAGCCCCAGAAGGAGCAGCAAGAGCTGCGGGGAACTCCTCTGCCCAGCCAGGTGCTTTTGAAATCCACGGTTCCTCCCAGCTGCCCTGAGCATCCTTCACCTCCGGGCACCTCCTGCCCAACAGCACATCTGACAGCTCTGGCAGGCCAGACACTGCTCAGCATGTCACAAAGAGCCAGACTGGTCATGCCCAAGTATCATGGGGCAGAAAAACAGCCCCATGGGACCTGGGACTGCTCATACACCATAAGAAATAGAGATGCAGGTGAATGATAAAAGCCCAGGTGGATCTCGCCAGCTCTCTTCAGGTATAGCAGATAAAGTTCCCTCTGGTTTCCTTGCAACACTCGCTCCCAATCATCCCACATTCCAAGCACTTGCAGCTGGGGCTGCTGGCTCCAGCCACAGAGAATTGCCAGTCACAGTCACCCAGTATCGTTTTCTTGTGGGTAATTCCTTTTAAATGCATATACTCCAGTCACTCTACCTGGAATTGGAAGCCAACCACAGCAGGCACAATGGAAACCCCACATAGAGCCCCAGTCATGCCCTGAGCTCCTTCTGCCCCAGGCAGAGGATGAGACTGGGAGCTACCAGCTGGCAGACCCACAGAGGCACAAAGGACACCCTCGTGTGCACACCCCTTTCGGGGAGTTTGGGAACTGGAAATTCAGGTGGGGCAGTGCCAGCCCCTTTCATACCAGCACAACTGTGGAAGAGCATCCTGCTCCCACCACTTGGATGCCTTCTGCTTTCCCACCGCAGAGCAGGGGTTCCTGCTGCCACACTGGCTCCCCACGTGGGCACTGCCACAGCCAGGCTTCGCCCATGCCAGCTTGCCAGGGCAGCCTCCAAGCCCCAACTGCACCTCAACCCATGGGCTCGCAAGACCCTGTGCTGGTCCCCACCCCCCCCTTCCCTAAACCCCACGATTAACAAAGAGCTTCATGGTTTTAACACTTTCAGAGAGTAAAGCCGATATCCTCTGCAATCTGTGGCAGTTCCCTACGCCCAGGCACATCTCCTCAGAGCACCCAGTCACTGCAGCCCACCCAGGGTGATCCCAGCAACCTCACCAGCCCTCCAAGCCATTCCACAACCACCAGGAAGCTCTACAGAGCAGGAGGGGACCTGCTACAGGACAAGGCTCAGGGCACTCACAGGCTCCCCAGGGCACAGCCCAAATGGGCTCTATGCAGAGCTCCCTGGAGGTTCCAAAGTTCTCCTTCCTGAAGGAGCACAGGCTGCCTACAGGCTCACAGGGCTGGGCAGCACTTCTGATAGAGACTGACCTGGGGTCGATGGGCAGCAGCACCAAGACAGAGCACACAAATCCCAGGATGCACAGAGAGGGTTCTCAGCTGAAGCACAGAAGCCTCGTCGCTCCAGTGTAGCTCCCTGTGTGAGGGCACAGGACACAGCGGCTGGCAGTGCCGCCAAGGGACACTGGCAGAGCAACTCGGACCGCCTCCACCAGCCCAACCACAGAACTCCCAGCCCCAGGGTGCTGTGTCTGTGCCCAGCAGGAGAGCTGGGGGGCAGCAGCCCAGCTTTTAGCCCTGGCAGACCCTCCCTCCCTCAGCTGTGTCCCATCAGAAGCAGACAGAGACAGGTCAGGGCTGCTGGAGCTGAGTGGGAGGCCAGGTGGGGAGGGCAGCCCTGGCCAGCTGGGCTTTTGCTCTTTCCGGATTCAGGGGATGTAAAAACCTGCTTGCTAAAAGCCAAGACCTGCCCCCATGCCTCTAGAAGGCTGCCCCTGTCCACAGGGGAGCAGCACTGCCAGACTCGCAGCACTGAAAAGTACACCAACATAGAATTGATTTACTTAGTTTCAACAGTTTAATCGCCTTTCCTCAAGTCCCCCGTGTGAAGCTGTTCTGTGTTGGACTCACGGTAGAAAAAAAAGAGAGGTGGGGGAAGGGAAAACACAAGCACAAAAAAACCCACAACAAAACAAAACAAAAAGCCCACAACAAACTACATACCTTCTGGCAAAACCCAGAGCACCACTTACACAACATCTTTACTCGCTCCATTATTTATAGTGCAACTGAAACATTTATTGCCACGCAGAACTACCCAGAGCACCGACATTCCGGTGAAGTCGGAGACATCTCACCGCAAATCCCCAGTACTGACCCGTGCCTGGCTACTCGGCCTGAAGCCCCAGGGAGGACAATGGTCCCCACAGGCAACCCTGAGGTGTGACAGAGCCAGCCCAGAGGTAAAGCCCAGCTCTGGGTGCTGCTGAGCCAGGGTTAGCCTGTGCCACCCACATCCCAGTGCCCTGCAGCATCAGCTCAGACCCACGGGAGGGAGCACCGATGAGAATATTCCCGTAGCCAAACCAGAACCAACTTTGTAGCACTGAGAAGACAAAATAACACCATGAATGTAACAGTGGAAATCCTCCTGGAGGAGGAAACTCCATGATGAATCAATAAGCAGGGCAGTGAAACTGATTTTAATTATGCTAGCCAGAAATTCTGTCCTGCCCTGGCACTGCCTCTTTCTTCAAACACAGAGAAGAAATTTCAGGTGCATAAAACAAGTCTCATCCCCAGCACTGGCATGAAATTACAGTTTCAAAGGAGAAGGGATCAGCTTCCAGAAGTTCACATAGAAAACCAGCTGATCCCAGACCCTGAACTCTTGTACAGCCAGGACTTGGAGCTGGGCACAGGGACTGGAGGTCCCTCACACCCAAGACTTTCCCCCCTGACCTCACACTGTGCCCAGACCCACACTGCAGGCACAGCTCTGCCTCAGCATCCTCAAACCAGCTCAAGGGGTTCCACCCTCCTCCAGCCCCTCTCCCAGCTCCTGTTACAGGTACAAAACAACCTCGGAGTGACCAGAAGGAGCAGCCCACAGTCCTCAGCAAAGCCTGGTGCCACTCATGCTCTCATCACCAGAAACAGCTGGCTGCACCCCCAGCCCCACAAACACCTTTTCATGGTGTTTCATGGATCCGAGGACAGGATGAAGCAATTACCGATGGATTAGGGGCCAGTGAAAACCGGCCATCCCAAAGCCACATAAGGCCAATCAACGCCAGCTCATCAATAGACTGATCAATCACCCCTGCTAGGAAATACATTTCAAAATACACCTGGCACCAGCTCCCCGAAGGCCCAGCCAGATTAAGGGCAGCGTAATCTGCTATTCGGAGCACACAGCACACGAGCCTCGTGCCAACGTTCGCAGCTGGGGCTGCCCTGCCTAAGAGAAGGGAGAGCAAAAAAACGAAATCAAATTAATACAGGCCTGGAGCCAGCTCGGGGCAGGCTTGGGGAGGATGCTTTATGCGAGGGACATGTGGAACGATGCACCTGCAAGAGACGGCAGCTCTCCCTTGCAAGGAGACCAGCTCTGCCACAGTGCCAGGCAGGGTCAGAGCTGCGTGCCCTCAAGGGACAGCCCCTGCCCTGCTACAGGACGAGGGCAAAGGCATCATCCCTTCCAGGAGCAGCGATGGCCAACATCCCGGGACCAGCAGGACACGCCATGCTGGAGGTCTCCCCTCCTTTAATAGGATCTGTCATCTGGCAATCTAATTTGATCAGGGAAAACTAATGCAAACAGGCCCCGGTCTGCAGCACGGATTAGCCCAATCAGCCCAGAGTGGCTACTTTATTGTTCAGCTCCCTGGCAGCAGCTGCACGTGTGATCAATGAGCCCCCGAGAGCCCTTTGGCTGCAGCCGCCCAGCTGCCCAACCAGCAGCCCACCCTTTGGGGAGCCCTCCCACTGCCCATCAGTCTCAGGGCAATCCGGGTGTGGGCTTTGCACTCACACGTATGTGGGACTCGGGCAGGCAGGAAGCTCACGCAGAGAAGGAAGCTGCTCTAAGACACTGTCGCATTAGCTTGAGGGGATGGGTTCAACCAAATCCCATTACTTGGAGCAGGACACGCCTACCACGGACTGTCTGCATCCTGAAGGCCCATCCGCATTAACAGCTTTGCCCACGACAATGCTCATTTGTCCCCTTCAGACCCCGCATTTCATCCCCGGGAGCTCAGGTGGATGGAGCAGGGGGCCCTGGGCAGCCCCTGCCCCAGCCGGGCTGAACACGTACCCAGCAAAGCCAAAGCCCAAAGGCTCTCGCAACGGTGAGACAGGCAACAGGCTTTTGCCTCTTCTAATCCTCACAAACCCTTCGGCTTGCAGACACAGCATCGCTTCTGCTCCACACAATGCCGTGGAGCCACCCATGGGTGACAGCACTGCCCCAGGACAGGGACCATGTCACCATTCTTTTCCTCCACAGGTGACACTCACCCTGCAGCCCTCCCAGCCAGCCAGGGAGGAGGACACGGGACCATAGCACTGAAGCGTGGCTCCTGCCAGGGGACAGAGCACTTCTCAGCAGCATCACAGGGCACTGTGTGGGGGACTGGGGATGGAAGAGGGAGTAGAAGGACCATGTGGAAAACATACAGACTGAAAGAGCCCACATGAGGCTGTCCTGAGATTCCCGGTCTGTGGCTGAACCTGCTCTCCCCGTGGGCCCTGGCTCAGCCAGGCAGGCAGAGAGGCAGAAAAAACCTGAACAGGTAAATACCTGTATCAGCAGCGATTATCTCCTCCTGCCTGCAAATATTTGCTCACTGGAGCAGATACAGCAGATGCGAGTCAGCCGTTCAGCCTTACGCATGCAAGCCCAGGCGCTCTACTGGCTCCATAAACCGCACAGCGACCAAAGGTTGTAGGATCTGTTTATGGTTTCATCCCCCAGTTCTGCAATCAAACAGGTGCGGCACCCCGGGATGGGGACCGCACATCCCAGCCCCATTTTAAACAGAGGGAGAGCAGGAGGCAGCGATGCTGGAAATGCCACCAGCACTGCAGGCGCTTCCCCAGGCGGGACCTAGAGATCTTTCCCCACGGGGCAGCCCTGGACCTGCCACCCAAACACTGCCCACGAGACCCATGGCAAAGGCCAGACATGCTGGCAGCACCCAGATCGGTTTCTCAGCTCCGGGTCAGTCCCCTCCCCACGCAGGAGATGAAAACCCAGGACAGCAAAGGGATGGGAGTTTTTAAATGACACAGAGGAACCTCCAAGCAAGAAGTGCTGGCAAAGAAGTGTGAAGCTTCAGGAATTAGCCCTGAGCCACCTGGGACCCGTGCTTATTGACTGCGGCCCAAGCCTTTAATAAGGCAGCTAACAGCGGTGCTTTTACACTCATCCCTGCTACGAGCTGAACATGCCCAGGATGGGCTCATGTTCCAGCTACAGCGCTCACTGGGCTCAACCGAGGGATTACCCAGCCTTGTAAATACAGCTCGGCTCCTTTCCCCTTTCTTCCCTTCTTCTGTTCTTCCTTGGTGTCAGGTCAAAGCAGCTCTTCCCTCTCTGCGGTTTGTTTTGTGCTTTGCTTGCAGATCACACTCAGACCTTGAGGTCTCTCCTTTGCTCCAGCCTCTCCGGAGCTGAGGTGAGGTGCCTCCTGCCCTCTCCTTTTGTAGCTGCCGGGGAGCAGGGAACCACAGCCTTACTTTTTCCAAGTCATCCTAAAGGAATCGCCTAACTGTCTCTGACAGCGGCAGACAGGTCCGGAAAGCTCTCTGAAATTCAAACACCACCCGCACTCCCACGGCCCGAGCTTGGCTGAGCAGCCAAGCATCCCTGTGACACTGCACAAGTGCCCAGTGTCAGCGAGGTGACGGCAAAGGGCCGGAGGAGCCTTGGCACGGACATTAGCAGAGACTGGAGCACATTCATGTTATCGACAGGCTGTCACTCAGGCTAAAGAGGCTCCACCAGCCCTGACCAGGGCGTCCTGGCCCATAAAGCCAGGCAGAGAGGGGTGCAGGACACCACAGGCACTGGCTGGGGCTCAGGACCATGGGCAGGCAGCACACGCATCCAGCAGCCTTGAAGCTGGGGCTGTGCGGCAAACAAAGGCTGGAGGAGAGGGAGGCAGCCACGAGAGCCCTCACCCGTGAAGAGGGGGCCGCAGGAAGGCCCCCCAGCCTCCCACATGCTCCCTGTAAGCTCCTCACAGGCCAGTGCCCTGATGCCTTCGCCTCCCCCGGCGCCTCACCAGCC
>JANHFX010002803.1:0-10536 GCA_027560015.1 Chloroceryle amazona
GCCCGGCCCCCGTGGGCATTGCGGTCGTACCAGCGGCTACCTTCGGGGGCAGAGGCCAAGCCAGTCCCGTCGAGGAGAAGGGAGAAAAAGAATCGGGCTCCTCGAAGCACCTCAAACCTTGCCTGGCTTCCCCTGCCCCGTCCCCACAAAACACGCTTGTTCTTGGAGGCCTCTGCTCCAGGTTCTCAGAGTTTCCTGCAAGGTTTTGCCTGGGTTAAAGCTGATTTCTTCCAACCATGACATACAGCCCTATGTTTTTCAAGAGACAGGAAAAAAAGAACATGAAGAAAAATGTTGTTTGGGGTTGTTTATTTTTTTTTCTAAAAGGCTGAGGAGACAGAGGAAACACTCAAGACCAGAGAAAGTGGCAACCCATCTCCTAACCTGCCTCTGAACTCACCAAAACACACAGCTGCTTACCTTTTGCTAACCTTTCCCTGACAGTTTTCACTCTGTGACTCAAACTTTCACCTTTGATCAGGGCAACTGGAATTTTTGATAGGGCATCTGCACAGACAAGCCTGTGGCAGATCAACTGGCCACAGAGCAGCACTGGGTGAGGGGACAGTGCTATTAGATCAAAACCGAGTTTAGAAGCTGGAAATAAACAATAAACAATACAGACTGTAGTCGTAGTCATTTGAACCGTTAGGTAAGTGTGAAATTTTACAGGGGCACCAAAAGGATGAGCACAGCAAGAAAAGCATCTGCTCTAAGCAAGGAAGCGAGATCAGCAAGAGAGAGGTTTGGGGAGTACAAAGCAAAAAGCATAAGTAGTTTTTTTAATAGAATCAACATGGAGCAAAAGCACTTTTTACCCAATGTGGGTTTTTTCTGCTTATTTTTTTAAAGATTTAATTCACCTTGGCCTAAATCTATTTGCATTAGTTTCAACTGGTCAGTAGTTCCTCATTTGGGACACTGTTGTACCTGCCCTTGGCAGCTCTCGCGCCAAGCAAAGCTGCCAGGCCTTCCTCCCCACAGGAGCATCACCAGTTCTGTTAGTGGGGGGTCATCCAAATAACCCCTCTTCTGTTCCTTCCACTCCAAATGTCCTTTCAAACGACACAAGGGAGGTTGGCTCTCTCCCCATGGAGGGGCCCCCCAGGTTGTAAGAACAGTTGTTCTCACAGTCAGCTGCCTCAAGCAGCCAAGCTTAGCAGGTAAACTGTCGTAACTCCCAATATTTGAGCTCAGGTTCAGCCTCATATTCCAGCCTGTACACACAAAGTACTTTTCTATGAAATATTTGTACTTTCCTTCCACCAGGCAGGCAGCAGTCCAGCCTTATCTTTCTGCCATGTCCTACCCCAGAGCCCACCACCTCAGCCAGATGCCAGGAACTACCTTCAACACATACCCCTCCATCCTGGAGCACCCAGAGGATAAACTCCACTTATCTCAAGTCCCGTGTTTGTGCCCTATAGCCACTCTTCTCTCTTTTTCTCTCATACCTCTACTTGCTTTTGTAATTTCCATTCTTCCTTGCAGTTTGAGGTGGTTACACAACCCTTGTCAGCCCTCATCTCCTCCACCTGAAGAGGAGGCACACCTGAGCCTTGACCCTCCTGAGGGCCCTTAACACCAAGTCAATCACAGCGCTTTCACCCCACGCTTGTGGTGACAGAGAGAGGTATTTCCATGTGACCAAACCCAAAGGAAACACTGTGTTTTCTATTTTCCAGAAAAGGATTGTGCTTCAGAACCACCAGTCAATGGACTGTGACTCCAGAGGAAATCTGTGACAAAACCCAACAATGAACCTTGTTTGCAGATACCTCCCTAACACTTATAACTGCAAGAACAGCTTTGTTCTAATACTGCTTCCTCTTTTTTCATCATTTCACAAACCTCAAGGTTGCTGCTCTGTGTGGAAAATAGCAAAAACTCGGGGGTGCCACTTACTTCTCAACAGCAATCTCCATCCTGAGTTGTTTACATTGCTTTGCCTCGGCTCTCACTGTTAACTATATGAGGAAGTTATTGCTGCCCTGTTGAAAGGGGTTGGTGAAACACCCCATGTGAACAGTAATCCCGGGAGTGCTGCCTGGGAAGCAGCACCAGCAGGCTGTCAAACAACTCCTGTTTTGTCAAAAATAAAGTACCCCCCCCCAAACTAATCTTTTTTTTTTTTAATTCTGCAGTAATCCTGCGGTTGGTCCTAATCCCCCCAAGAAGCCAGGTCAGCAAGATGTACAGGGCAGCTTCTCACGTGTACCAGACTCCTGCCAGGAGTCTCCAAGTTCACTGGTGTCTCTGTGTTGTGATGCCACAGAGACAGCTTCTCACACAATCTCATGCTGCTGCCTTTGTTTTCTAGGCTAAGGAATAGTGAGCAGTTGGTATAGGTGAGACAACATTGTACAAGCAAACACCCTCTGTTTGGTTTATGAGGTAAGACCTTGGTTGTTGTTGGCCAAGGGGAATTAAATTTGAGGGGAAGCTTTAAAGAGGCCGTCTATTGTACTGTTGTCTTCAGCATGGCGCTTTAGTTCGGCAAGACTGGGGGCACTGGTAACATCACTGGAAGCCTGACTTGGATGACCTTGTTTTGCCTGATATATGCTTATATTGGACAATTCCATGGCAAACACCTGGGACTTGGTTCATAGGAGCATCTACTGACATGCCAGTCCCCTTGTCCTGTCTTGGGACCAAATTTTCATTCTAGAACAACTACTGCAGACACCTCTGCCCTGCGTAAAGCAAACCTAGTGAGTCCAGCAGGGCTGCCTGTGGGTACCAGCTTGCAAAGCTGGGCCTTAGGAGTAAGAGGAAACCCAATTTGACAGTGGCCCCAAGGAGCCACAGATTATTACTTTCCAGTGGTGTCCGGGACATTCTCCCTGCTTTCCAAGTAGCGAAGATTGCATGTCACTCTCCCTGATCCACAGTGCTTGTAAGGAACAATTTTAAGGCAGAGCTGATTTGAGACAGTGCAGCATTTATGTCCCGGTGAGGAAAGCTCATGTTTTCAGCAGCAAGACTGTGATGAAATCACTCTCACCTGACATCAGTTTAGTAATGATCAGTTACCAGTGTAACCTCCAGGCACAAGGCTTCCTCCTTTCCCTTCCCACCTTTCTTTAGAAAGAAGTTAGGAAAAATCTGCCCTAGCTAAAACTGATTCTGAAACGGGACAGACTATGTCACCACTCCAAGGGTTTGCAGGCACTAGTTTTCTCTGAGAGCATCACGGAATACAACCTATCCAACCCCGTGCTACCCTCACCTTTGCAAATCAATAGAATCATGCAGGTTCGAAAAGATCCTTAAGATCAAGTCCAACTGTTAACCCAGCACTGCCAGGGCACCACTAAACCATGTCCCTCAACACCACAGCTCCATGGCTTTGAAACCCCTCCAGGAATGAGGGCTCCAGCCTGGGCCAGCCCTTGACAACCCTTTCAGGGAACACATTTCTCCTGATGTCCAGCCTAAACCTTCCCTGGCACAACTTGAGCCCATTTCCTTTTGTCTTGTTGCTTTTTCCTTCGGAGAAGAGACTGACCCCACCTGGCTGCAACCTCCTGTCAGGGAGTTGTCAAGGGCAGAAACAGAGATCCCAGCTTCTTCATAGCTGAAGCTCAAGATCAGCAGAGAGCAGTGAACTCCATCCAGAGCACCAAACAAATCTGCATCAGTCTTCCAGGCACGTAACTGGTCACGTACAAAGCCACCAGGTGACAACTTGTTCATAAATAGGTACAGGGAATAAAATCTTAAATGTTTTGGTTTTCCATTTGGAAGAAATGTTCCCTATGCTGAGGTTTTAGCAAATTCTGTAAAAAAAAAAACAAACCAAACCAAAAACCTGTGTGAAATCTTGGTGGAGCTCTGTCTCCAGACCTTAACGAGGAATTCCTACGGAGCAGTTATGTCAGAGCCTTTGGCTCCCTGTGGCAGTGTAGGGAGTGAATGCTGTATCTTCAGTGCTTTCTCTGAGAGCTGCCCACAAAAGTTTATTCTCTGGACAGTTGACCAGATGAGCTGTCCTCCTCCTTCTCAAAGCAGGAGGAGCAACAGGAGTTTCCCCCAAAATTGTGCACTTTGAGGATGGAATTTAAAGGTCTGAGGACACCCAGCACAGGATCAGGTCCATAACTCAAGGTTTAACAGGTCATGGGGAGAAGATGAACAGGGGGAAGAAGTTAGCCTAGATGTAGCTGTCATCCTTCCCTTGACACAGAATCCAGCACTGGCACCACAGCTTTCAGTCTCATCCCAGGGCCCTGGACACAGCAGGACTTATGGAATCATAGAATGGCTTGAGTTGGAAGGGACCTTAAAGATCATCTGGTTCCACCCCCACAGGCAGGGACACCTCCCACTAGACCAGGTTGCTCACAGCCCCATCCAGCCTGGGCTTGAACACTTCCAGGGATGAGGTGTCCACAACTGGCAACCTGTGCCAGTATCTCACCAACCTTAGAAAAGAACTTCTTCCTCATGTCCAATCTAAATCTACCCTGCTCTATAACTTAAAACCATCACCCCTTGTCCTATCACTACAAGCCCTTACAAAAAGTCCCTCCCCAGTTTTCTTGTAGGCCCCCTTCAGATACTGGAGGCCACTACAAGGTCTCACCAGAGACTTCTCCAGGCTGAACAACCCCAACTCCCTTGGTCTGTCCTCAGATGAGAGGTGCTCCAGCCCTCTGATCATCTTTGTGGCCTCCTCTGGACCCACTCCAATAGATCCAGTGCCCAGCTCAGTGTCAGAATAGCAGTGTCACTGAAACAAATTCTTTTGTGTGTGGAAAAGTTCTGCCGAGTGGTGCGACAGGGCAGGTCCTGCCTGTGAAAACAGAGACTTTGCCCATGGGGTTGCCAAGCAGGACAATACTGTAGGGCTGGGCGAGGGCTACTTCTCACTAAAGCCACATCCCAGAACCATTTTTTTTGTGATCTGAAATGGAGAAATCTGCAAGGAAAGAACCAGTTATCCCCACACCCCTCGCAGTGCTGAACCACAGCCATCCTGAGCCTGAGACAGACTAGAGCAAGCACGAGACATTTTCATTACCACAACGAAGATCACCATGCTAAGACTGCAGAGACAAAGTAGAGGAGAGGTGCTGGCACCGTCACCTCCCTGTGACTTTCTTGCAGCAAGCACAGAAGGGCAGCAAGAGTTCGTTGCTTACATCATGCCCATTTTGAGGTTTGAAGAGCCAACTTTCAAGTGCTCTGTCCCTTGGCTGCTGTGGAGTAACAGGCACTTTCTTCCAGTACACCACAGGGAGATGAAATGGCTTTTCCTACTTGGATTTCATCCATCTCTTCTCTCCAAAGCACGTGCCGTGCTCCATCCAATGACTCATAACCAGCACAGCTGTATCAGCCAGGGAGTTATTGCTCCAAAATAACATTAGGAAAGCTTCACAGTACAGACGGCTCCAGGACACCTCTTTCTGACACTACTTGGGGAAGACTCTGCCTGGGAAATGTGCTACTTGTCCTCTACCTACGGACAGTGGCAGACAACCACCTCCTAGCAGAAGACAGTAGGAAAGCAGAATTTCCTGTCCTCCCAAGCTGATGTGTTCTCCTGGGCACACCAGAGATCACTCTGCTCTCAAAAATACCATTCTCCTCATGAAACTTTTTTTCTTCAGCTCAAGCTGATTTCATGTCCTGATAGTTCAGCTCCCCCAGAAGAGTCATTCAAAGAGCACCTTCACATCGACCTCAGTGCCCCATGAAGAGCAGGATGCTGAGGTTTTTTTGGTTACAGATTCAATGTTAGGCATATGGACGTGACATGACCTAAACCATATGGGCAAGGTGAACATAACATCACCTTCTACCTACCATATAAGAAACACCAGTGTCAAATCAAGCACCCAGGCTCACACCACCAGCGTAACCATTTCTAATTACTTGGAGAGTTGAGTCCTGTGGCTCGTCATAAAATTCACAGGCCTGTTTCAGACAGAGACCAAAGCTGAAGCTTTGTCAGAGCTGTTTTAGGAACAGCTGTCTGAATCCAGCAGCGCTTGTATGGTTAGAGTAATAAACTCAAAACTCCCTACATTTAAAACAAAGAATTTTAATAATTTCTCTATAACAAATAATTAATCAAATAGGCCAAATCCCATGTCATCATCAGATTCTTCAGACTCCTCTTTCTTCTCTTCTTTCTTCTCCTCAGCTGAAGGGAAAAAAGCAACAAACAAGCCAATGGTCAGCACTTATGTTTTTTGCACCACAGATTTTCAATGCACACATTTTGTTTTTCTCAGCATTTGCATTACTGACATTTCAGCCTCTACGGTTCAACTCCCTTCCAAAAACCCAAACCAAACACCGAGGGGACACAGACACTGCTATTGAAGGGATGGGCTTTGGACAGTGAAGTCGGTCTGATTCAAAGCTAGTTTTAAGTCAGTCTGGTCTGAAGTTGGATAAAGACCAAATACTTTCAATTACCCAAAGGAAAAGCAACTTTCCATCACATAATGAACTGCTAAAGTGGAAAAGCCATGAGATTTAAGAGAAAACTGGAACTGCCCCAGAACACCCCCTCTCCACCTGTACTCACCAGCAGCAGGGGCAGCAGCTGCAGCGGGAGCAGCAGAGCCTCCCCCAGCAGCGACGGCCACAGCTCCCCCGGATGGCATGCTGGCCAGTTTTCCATTACCTGAGCAGGACACAAGAGAAAGGATTTAAAGACTCACTGCAAGCAGAGGTAAGGGGAAGAGTGCAGGAAATACAGATACTACCTCTCATGGACTGAACTGGTCACTAGGAGCTGAAAGGGACAAAAGGCTGCACCCCTGCTAAGAAAGTGTGAACTATTCTGTGAAAATCTCAAGAGTTTGAGATTCACAGAGGCTTACCCCAAGAACACTGACAGCACATTATTAGTAAGTTTACTTCTGTACACAAAGTGTGTGTGTCCCCAAGCTGTCATATAAAAACAGTGACAAACATCCAATTTTACATGTACAGAAAACCACTGTTTTTTCTGAGTACGCCTGGAAGTGGTAATTTCAGTACACCTCAAAAAGAGCATATAGGCAGCACTGGTCTGTGTGTTGTCCTTTTTTTTACTGGGCATGACTGGATCACACTTACAGGGGAGAAGTGGGGGGGGTGTGTATTTATGGCAATGAGTATGATATTTTAAACACATTCTCCAGCACCCTATGAGCCCTATTGCATCTCCTTTGAGATTAGCGAACCGACTCGTGATTTACACTCGTCTTTGGAAAGGCAGCTCCTTCTCTGGCATCTGCCTTTCATATCCCGAGGCTCCCGTGGCACTCTGAGGTCACGTACACAGTATGCTTGCTGCATTCCAGTTTCTGGGAATCAAGTTTCTAAATAATTCCCTGTTACTTCAAGGTCTAATAAACTAACCAAGTAAACAAACATGTTTCATATGCATGTCAGTATGTTCTCAGAAACTATTTAAAGAAAAAAGTATTACAGAGAGAGCCTAAGTGTGTTGTAAGCACACAGATAATGGCTCTCTTAGGTCTTCAGACTACACGGATTGAAATGTTCAGTTAGTGTTCCGTACAGCAAGGCCTGGCAACCTTTAAACAAATTTACAGCTAAAAGTTCCCTTGTGCCTACACACTTGCAAAAAAAATAGAAATGAATCAATCAGAAACCTTTGTGCCACCTCAGCTCTGCTTTCTTTTGGCCCTATGACCCAGTCAACTCATGTGAGAGGTTCCAGCTTTGGCATGAGCCAGCAGCTAAGAGCACAAGCTTCTATCGAAGTCAGCACTCGGAGTGCTATCTTGGAGGAAAGGGAATGCCAAAGCTGGGGCGCTCTGGGAGAGGTGGGTACTGGAGAGGTGGGTATCAGTCGCAAAGGGTGTAGCTGTGTCCTTAATGGGAACTGACGCTTAATCACATTTAACAGTCTGCTCGTCCTGTTGTACAGGACCCACGCGTACAAGTGGGTGAATGCAACAAACAATCCCCCAGCAAACTCCAGGGACAGCTAATTCTTTGATCAACATGTCCAGAAAACTGTGTCAGGAGCAGACCACCAGTAAGCTCACACATGCTGCAGTTTTCCAGTTTAATGTGGTCCACAAGCGAAACCCAGCAGGTACTGGCACTGACCTGCAGGCATTAGAATGGACCTGAATTTCAGTCCAGCACAAGAGTGCTCCGCCGCTGAGCTGATGAATCATCAGGGAGCTGGCAGCAATTTGCTGGTATGCCAAAGCAGCAGAGGCATTATCTGGGGCACTCAGACTGTACTTACCCTGAGCAATGACATCCTCAATGTTCTTCCCGTTCAGCTCACTAATAACCTGTGTAAATTAAATTTAGCCCATTAATAGTTTGAAACCAGCAGGAGTATACGCTACATTTAAACAAGCACCGATTAATCTCCATGTGCAGCACCTCCACCCTGCTGCTTATCCTGCCCCAACATCCCCCATTTCTCAGGGGAAGCAGCAGGACATTGAAAACTTCGGCCAAGTCTTTTATACTTTCCTGTGACAACTTTTGCATTAAATTTGTTACAATAAATTAATAATGAATCCAAGGATCTTGCAGAAAGAAGGATACACATTGTGAAGCCAAGTAGGAAACCCCACTAATGGTCTGTCAGTCACTGAGGGACTGGTAACATCTTGCTTAATACCCAGTGGGAGGTTCTGAAGCACTGGGCCAGAAACCACCAGGTCCTGTTCCCAGCACTACCAAATGTTATGGCCAAGCAGGGTATTGTGCCTTGTGTGGGGACAGAGAGTCCCAGCTTCAGTTTTACTACCACTGTTCTATAACTAGGGAGAAGGAAAGCAAAATAAAACCAAGAATTGCTAAAGCAAGCAAGCACTTCAAGAAAAATAAAACCAAAATGCTACAGATCTTTCTGTCGAGTCCTGCTCCCAGGTGCGAGTGCTGAACACTGCAGAGCCACCAAGGGACTTTAACCAAGGGCTTTTCTCCAGGCACCTCCTTCTCACAGAGCGAGCGGATCTGTGCCAGGCCGAGCCTGTGTGCCTGCTTTACCCGGAACGAGGTGGGGATAAGCCTTTATTGGGTTTACACCGGTCTTAAGATACAGCCAATGGAGATAGAAAAGGACAAACGCAAATTCCAAAGAAGCTTTCTGGATGTTGAAGGATGAGAGAAAACAACTAACACATGAAGGTATGAAAGGTAATCAAGCCAAAGCCAAAATACCTGGTGTTTAAAGAGAAGCATCAAGAGTTCAACACCCCAAACCGTAACGAGGATGCTGCCAGCACAGCCAACCCATCAGCTGGTTGGGGCTACAGTAAAATGCTGTCTCCAGCTGGTTAAGTAACTTGTCTTTCCTTCCCCTTCTCTAGAAACACTCTGCACACAAGTATGGGGCAGGTGATGAGACCATATTTTGAGGTTTTTTTTTATCCTTTTCCATGGCCATTTATTTAACTCTACAAGGCTGAAAGTCTGTTTTATCATGAAAAACATTCTAATGCAGATACTCTCTTCTTAAAAAGCCCATTTTTTTTCAGCATTAATTTCCAAATCCTCTCACAGATTATCGAAAGCATTTAACATCCATGTTATAACTTGCCTGTGTTTCCCAGTGAAGGTACAAATGCTTATTTGCAGTAGACTAAATAAGAATTTATTACTGAATATCAGGCTTTCAAAAGTGTCAGCTTTGTATTAATACTGACCAAAAGCCAGTTAAGCCTTAAGTGTAAACTATACATTCTATCAGAACAGAATTTTTCAATACACCCTTATCTGTAGCCACCATCCCACTGAAAATTCTTAGATTAGCAGTTGGAAGTCAGCAACAGCTGACAGAGATCTTTCAGAGGACGGGTATTAAAACAAAAGAGACAGATTTCTACAAACACATTGCCAATGCAGCTTCTGACTGGTTATGTGGGGATTTAAAAATGACACGGGGAATGATCTGCAAGGTTTGAACAAAAACAAGAGGGCAGCTAAAGAAACACTGAAGGCAAGGAACAGCTCCTGTGCCTGATGCTGACAGGGACAGGACCATGGGGAATGAAGAGGCAATGCCACCTTGTTCATGCGTTCGTCATCTGTCTCGATGCCAACACTGTCGAGGATCTTTTTCAAGTCCTTTGACGTGGGGGACTCGTTGCCACCGAGGACGGCTAGCAGGTAAGCTGCGACGTAACGCATCCTAGGAAACGAGAGAACAGGACCTTCAGTGCCAGCGACCGGACTACACGCTCGGAGGAAGCTCATCGCGCCGGCTGAAGCAAAGCCCCGCTCTGGGCCACAACTGTTTGACTCCGCTTTTAAAGTAAAGCCCCAGGCAAGCGAGGCCGCCCATCGCTCTCCCGCCAGTACGGGGCCCCAGGACCGCGAAGCCGCCGTCCCGCACCGGGCTTCGGGGGGCTGCTACCCCAAGGCCCGCGCAGCCGGCCCTAACACCGCGCACCCCTCCCGAAGGAAAGCGGCACCGCAGCCTCCCGAGCACCCTCCAGCATCCCCGCCCCGTCTCCCCGCGCCTCAGCCTGTCCCATCCCTCCGCAGGCCTGGCCAGGCCCAGGCCAGGAGAGCACATGGCCGTCATGCTCCCTC
>JANHFX010002805.1:4440-15804 GCA_027560015.1 Chloroceryle amazona
GGACACCCTGCCCTGGAGTCAGTGGCCATCTGGGCTTCGCATGTGCTGTCACTCTGCATGACCCCAGAAGCCTCAAATCTGAAAAGTGAAACGTATTTCCATCTGGGGACTGTGCTGGAGCAGCCATGGGAACCAGCACTCCCACTCACATGGGGGACTGCCTGAGCGCAAACACCCAGGAGATCACTTTCTCCCTGAGCAGGACTCTTGAGTCTGCAGAGCAATACTCCTGCCCTTTCTATGTTCCTTATTCATACACAGCTTGTTTTGCACCACTGCTACACTGGTGATACCTCCTTCCCTGGCCTTCAAAGTCTATGTTAGTCCAGGGTTTATCCCCAGTTTTGTGCTCCCCTTAGGCTCTGCACTGAGTGGTGTGAAATGAGGTGGCAGCCCATGAGCAGGTCCTTTTTCCCAGTTCAGTCGCGCACAAGGGGGGAGGTAGCAGAGCTGCCTCCTGTTTTCCCAGCTAATCCTTTTCCAGCTCCAATCCATGTGGATTCCTGGAGCAGGAGAAGCTGGGAACAGCCCTTCCCAAGCAGGTATGTAAGGGTAGCCCAGAGAGACTCACACTTCATTACCAGTGTCTGCTAGGAAGGGATCTGTGGCCTGAGCCAGAGAGAAAAAGATATCTCATTTGCAAAGACAAAGGACTGAGCAAGACATATGGCTGGACAACCACAATTGTGGGACTGGGGTGGGCAGGGAAATGCTGCACTGCAGAGGGCTACAGGGACAGGACCTGATGTCATTTGCATCACATGAAGGGAACCCACCCTGCCAAGTCAGGGCTGCCAGGGGCAAGGAAGGAATTCCCTGGCTATAAACAGCAAGAGAAAGTACCCAGAAGGATGGCCTGACCTTATTTCAAGGGCTTCCTAGCTGGCTCCAGACCATCCCTCCACTCTCTCCCACCCAGGGACTTTATGCCACTGACACTGAGCAGCCACCAGCAGGATTTGTTGCTCTGTTCCTGATCCTTTGCTCTGAGATGGGGCTGCTCCCCTCTGAGAGGGTAGAGGGCAGGGTTATACCTCATCCATCCCTCATCTTGCTCAGGAGAGGAAAAAGGCTCTTACAACATCCATCCCCTCCTGGAGCAGTCTCAACCCTGCCTGGAGGAGATGCTGAAGGAGGAGTTGTCCATCCTTCTGCTTTCTCCCTGCTGCTGGCACCAGATGCATCATTTCAGGAAGAAGGCAGCCCTGCTTCCCACTGCCTGGGCTGCCAAAAGTAAGAGGGAGCTTTGATCAAGGCACATCTATCAGTGCTCTGATCACTGCCTTTCTGCAAGGGCCCTGTTCAGAGTAGAGGGCACGTTTGCTTAACCCTTCCTTCTCTGAGAGCTTGGAGCTCCTCAGGAAAGGCACATTTATCAGAACTCTCAATACACGGGGCTTCCCATTTCCAGGAATGGCTGGTGGTGATATGCAGTAGCTGTGCCATTTCAAGGATCCATTCATTTGCTCATGCGCCCAGAGTTTTGTTTAAGAAAAGCTTTGCGTTGGGGCTGCCCTCAGATCTAATAAAGAGAGAGAAGGGGAACTTTCCCAGGAGAACTAAGCAGCCCACTTTCATCACATCAAAGCCACTGAGAGATCACGTTATCTTGACAGATGTTGTACACTGCAGATCTGGTTACTGAACTTATGTTTCCCGTGGACTCATTCCAATGCTTCTTTTAATCTGTCAGGGATATATTTCAAGCTGTAATCTGCACATGGTTGCAGAAAAGTAGAAGGAAATAACGGGTTAATGACCTTTTCCCTGGTAGTTTGGATGTGCTCCAGTGTAGTGTGTTCCAGCTGTAGTAGACAACCAAGGAAAGGTAATATACTGGAAATCAGAAAGAAAATGAGGTCTCTTGGATTAGAGATTTTTTTTTTTCTGTTTCTTTCAAGTCAAAGCAATAATTAATGTTATAATGCAACGTGCTAAGCCATGTGATGAACATCTATACCTCATGACATGCTGAAGAATTCATTGCAATGCTCCCACTACTTTTCTGTCACATCAGTGGGAGTATTAGGCACAGGCAGTGAAGATACCTTGTCTCTGGGAGCAGCTTCCCGGTCTCCACTTGTCTGCAGCACTCTCCTTCAAGTTCTGGCTTGGGTGTTCTAAACAGATGTATTATTTCTACCTCTTTTCATCCTTTTGCAATGAACCACAGTCTGAATCACCGGTGACACTATGAATCACAATGTTTGATACCTACCACCTTGTAGTTATCGAACTTGTTTCTTGCTAGATGCAACATGCTAGATGTAGTTATCAAACTTGTTTCTTGCTAATTTCATGAGAATTATTAGCTCCATGGGGCAAGAACACATCCCCTCCTCAGCACTCTGACAGCTCCTGACACAGCCAGGCTCGATGCACACTGTCAGAGCCAGGCTGGGGTGCCTCTGGGGCTGTCTGTCCTCATCACAGGGCTGCTGTTTCCAAAGAGGGACTCCAGGCATGACTGCAGTGCCAGTACTATGTATGGGAATAAACACTCACCAGGACCATAATACTCAGCTTTGATCCTTGACCCTTAGAGATAACCCCATGGCTCTGAAGCCTGCAGTGCAGATACACAAACAACCTCTTGGGTAGAGGCACATGTACAGACCTGGTTTGGACTTTGAAGGGGTGTCCACAATGATGTCAAGTGCAAACCAGGGCAAAGGTAAGCCCAAAGTCACCATGACTGTAGTAAATTGGCACTGATGCAAGAAGAGTCCAGAGCACACATCTCTAAATGCCCAGCCAGGGCTCAACTCTTCCCCCCACAGCTGGATGGCAGAGGGATTATCCCTGCATGGAGACATGACCCATACCTACTCCTATAGGTGATGCAGGTGTTCAGCTAGAAACTTGATCTAAATTTGTGTCTCTGCCTCCAACCACCAGACATCAGAGTGTGATCTAAGAAATGTCTGCAGTAAAATGTGTTTTAAGCCATGTCTGCATTCATCCGTGCAAACCACTGCAAAACACACTGAGGAAATAGAAAAATGACAAACCAACATTGAAAGGTGGACATATCAGAGTGTAGCCATATTAAGTGCACTGCAGAGAGCAGGCCCTGGTTTTTTTTAAAGACAGAGGAGGCAGCAATAGGATTTACAAAGGCTGTGCAATGCTTGAGCGTGTTTCCCACCCACAGGAAGAGCAGCTGTATTTTTGAAGCAGGAACAGCTGCTGATTGATGCTACATGTGCCTCACTCCGACAAGAGGCTGGGTCTGACCACGGTATTTTCCATTAGTCCAGACTGGTTCAATCTGCTGTTGTTAAGAGGAAGCTCAATGATAGGGATGAACTTTTGCACTGCAGTGGTTTGAGATCTTGGTCTGCATTTCATACAGCGACTCTCCTTTGCCTCTGTCACATGGTTTCCCAGCAGTCATGCATTCTTTTAGGAAGAGGAACTATGCCACAAGTTGGAGATGTGATATAGTTGTGGTCACAGAACAAGCTGGTGACCATCCCAGAAACTGAGCACTGTCATCCTGCTCCCATCCTATAACCGCATGCCGGAGGAGGTGGGATGGATGCTTCTTGTCTTTATATCCCTCAGCTCCCCTGTGCTGCACTCCCAGTTCCGGAGAGAGGGCATGAGCACTCTGGAGAATGGGTGATTCTTTGGTTATCGGTATTAGGCTGGGTTTGTTATCCTAAGTGTTGTGGGGCTGTGATTTTTGTTAACCAGGATGCAGATGCTAGTGCTGCTTCCCAGTCCTTGAGCACCAGCCTCATGTCTGCAGGCACAGCTGAAAGGTTCCTGTTCTCCTGTGTTGTGATGGAGAGCAGCAAGCAGCAGCTGGAGTGCTTGGTTTCCAGTTGACCCAGCTAAGCCATGATTACACATGGGGCTTTTCCTATTAGTAGCTCAGAAATAGCTGGGGTACTGCCTCCCTTGGTCTGCAGAGCATGGGACGGGCACATGACATGGCTCTGGCTCTGCAAACCTGCTCCAGGTATGTGCTTTCCTGCCTGGGAATTTCTGTAGCCTTAACAAACAGCCTCAAGGTTTCAGTGTTTCCTTCTGGGGAACATCTTCACTGAAAGCTCTGCTTTGGTTAACCCAGGCTGTTCCTGTGGCTTTGTCCCAAACTTTTTGGTACCCCACAATGGCAGTCCCCATGATCCCACCAGCTGATGAGAGGAGATACAAGCAAGTGCCATGGGCACTGAGACTGAGACCCATCCTCCTAGCACTGTGGCTCTAGTCCATCACTAGGGGCCCAAGAATCCTCCAGGACACATGTGCTGAACCACCATTCACTGTGCCAGTCCACACAGAGCCCTGGGGAGGAGAGCAATGCACAGATGGGAGCGTGGGGCTGCTGAGGACATGAACACTGGGGTGTTGTGGTAGTATTGCAGCATGGCTGCTGGTGCTTAGGCAGAACTTCCCGAGGAAGCAAAAGAAATTAGCTCAGCAAAACAAGATGCACACAGGAGCGGGGGGAGGATGTCTCAGAAGCCCCCAGGAAACCAAGCCTGCTCTTCCTGGGTGAAGCAAGCAAGAGACAACTGTGCTGCTTCGTCTCCCAACAACAGAGCAGAGTAGTTCTCCCTGAGCCCTGCTAATACCTCACTGCTGCTTTAAGTTGCCACAGACATGGAGCTGCTTGCCTTCCCCTGTGACACCAAGCAGGAGTTTCCAAAATCCAGCCCCTTGCCCCCACCACCGGCAGGACCGGCCCCTGGGACCTGGCCATCCCAGGACTTGGAGAAGCTCCAGCACCAGCTGCAGTGGCAAGGACAGAGCTGTGTTTGACTGCAGCTTCCCATTTTCCCCAGTTTTCGGATGCACAACAACAGTCCCAGAGGCCAAACTCTCTCTGACCTCGGCTGTCCTCATGAGCTTTTAAAACTGGCTTAGCACACTGATGACCTCCAAAATGGGCATCCCAGGCAGCCTTTTCTCCACCACGTGGGATTCCAGGCACCACTGGGGGCTCCCAGCATTTTTAATTCTTTTTCTCCCTTTTTTTTTTGAAGCCCTTTTCTTTCATGCTGCTTGTGATGCTTCCAATGGGACATGAAGTTCCTCTCCTCACAGGCTGCTGTTGTGTGCTCACTGAGGCTGGTCCATCCTTCCCATGTACCTGGAGGAGCACCTAGAAGCACAGGGGCATATGCAGACTGGCAGTTCGCCAGTAGCATGTGCTAGGTTGGAGGGCAGACCATGTTCTGTGAAAAAGCCCAAAGGCTTGAGAACACGTGGGGGAACAAAGACCTTGACTCCAGTAGTAGTGGCATTCCCTGCAGCATTGCCTTCCAGACACCTGCTGCCAGGCACCAAGGAAACATCTTCCCAGGAGTGTGGCTGGTGCAGCTGTGAGGTACGTAATGAGCAGCTGAGCTGTCATCAACAAGCATCCCCAGAGAGGATGAGAGCAGGTGGTGAGAGACCTAATGGCGCCCATCAAATGTGTCCTGGGGGAGGAGAAAGCAGGAGAGGAAAGTGTTGGACTCACTGCTATGCAACATCACTGAGATCTTGGATGGATGCTGACAGGGTCACTTTGCAATAGATGTAGGAAATGGGGAGTGTTTGGGGGAATGGGAGGGAAGACACAGCTACTGGTAAGCTCATCAGCTGCAGGAAGAGCAAAGACGTGGTGCTTGTCCATGCTTGATATGCACCTCATAAACCAGGAGCTGCAGCATTATGGTGCTGTTGGGGGAAGGAGCAGGAGGGAGCACTTTGCACACTTACATGGAGCTGTCCGGGCTGCATCCACATATTACTTTCCCACAGAACATCCTGACAGTGACCATCAAGCAGGCCCTGCACAGCCACATAACTAACCAGCTGTAAGAAAACCACACACCAATACAGGCCAGCTAAATGACCTTGCTGCTGTGCCTGGCTCTGCTGTTTCCACACAGCTGGAAGCAGTAACAGCTTTGGCTTGGTGAGCCCAAAGCTCTGCTTTCACAGAGCCAAAGAGGTGTGGACAGAGTGTGCCCTGCCCTGTCCTGGCAGCAGGCTGTGACTGTGCTCCTGGGAGTTGATGGGAAGGTCATGCTGTGTCACGTCCCAGCCACCACCTTTAGATTTTGTAAGGTTTAAACCAATTTCCCTGCCCCTGTGGCTCAGGCCATGGCTGCTTGGGCAGCCCAAAACCAGCTCCAGAAAAGCAGCCTGAACTGAACGCACCACTCTGATGTGGCCATTGTCCTCTTGCTCTGGCCTGGGAACAGTGCTGGACTGCTCTCAGAGAGGGGTTAGAGGAGTTTCTCCCCATGTGCTTAGGGCTGCAGACTAACCAAAGCCGCTACTGCACATCTGCAGCCTGTGGGTCATAGACAGCTGAAAGGAGATAACTCTTGAAGCCAGAGTGGTACAGGTAGGATGCATAACAACTTGTTAATACTCATCCAGACACATCTCCAGTTTTTTTATGATCACAGTGTGGCCTTTCCACTAACTTCAGCAAATAATCAGCCGTACAACACTGCCAAGGCTTGAGTCTATTGTGCCTGTGAGAGAAGGCAGGCTCCCAGTTTCCATCCATGCTACAGATTTCTATCAATTAGTCATTAACCGTGGGTGTGGTGTAAGCTGTAGGAAACACACCACTTGCTCCTGTGCATAGGTCCGCACCGGCTTCTGGTCTCTGGGCAGAGCTTTGACCTTGGATTGATCTTATTCTCCGAATCGTCAGGTTTATAGAACTATGATCAAACAATCAGTCTAGAGATGAACAGCCTTGAACTGTTTTTCTGTGCTGGATTACACTTTAAATATTGCAAAAGCTTTAAAAGCTCCTGGCTTTCCCTTGTAAGAAAAAAACCCAAACCAAACAACAAACCAACCATTTTTAAATAGTTGCTGCTAATTGTGTTGGGAGGGTATTATTTGTATCTCTCTCGCAAAAGCCCTCAAAGCAAGCAGAGTATGAAATCAGATGGTGTGCTTTTTCCATGCTCTCTCCTCCTGCTGAATGATGAATTGCAAACCGAATTTAATCTGCGTGATAGAGAGCAGTATCGCACCTTTTACTTCTCCACTCTGACAAGCATAAATGCCACTGGAATAATGCAGGATGATCAAAACCTAAAAAATATAAAACACCACTGAAAGGCATTTGTTGCAGAAGCCTGGCTATTTGTAGAAGCTTTTGAGAACAAGAGTAAACACTGTTAGCTTGGCTGTGAAGGTTCATCTTCCCGCATGAAGTGGAGGGAAAGTGATGGGTAGTACCACTGTAGTCTGGAGTGGTATCCCTACCTGGATCTGCCTGAGACCCTCATCCTCTGAAGCACAATCACAGTGTGAACGCCCACACTGCTAACAGTTTTGCACAAATACCAAGCAAGTACAGTTCATTTCCAGGAAAGCTGCATGCTCAGGTGTATTAAGATATTAATGACCTCCTTCTGCCTAAGACAGGTCAGGAGGAAAGGGAAAGGTTCATCTTTTCTCTAGGTCCAAACACATCATATCCCTCTTCTGTATTTTTCCAGGGGAAGGCTGGGGAAATCATGGCTCTCTGCTGCGCTGCGTGAGCTGGCCTCCACTCTCCCCAGTTTCTGATCTCCAGCACAGATTGTTTAGCACTGAAGCAACATAAAACACATGGACTTGAATGTTTGAATGAGTCATCTGCAGAGCTGCAAGCAGAATGAGACTGCAGTAATGAAGAGGTGGGAACTGAGATAGGGTCCATGATGCAAAGTGAGAAGTCCCCAGGGTGTTGCTTAGGTCTTGAGCATCCCACAAGATCCTGTGCCCCACATGTCCTGAAAATCAGAGCAGCCACATGTGGAATGCTTGGCTCATGGTACTGAGTCTTTTATGATCTGACCCTGCTAACCCCTTTCAGTGTAGCTATACCTGGCATGGGGGAGAGGGTTTTGGTACCAGGTCCATATGGGAAGGTCACTATCTTCATGCTGTGGGTTTGGATGGAGACAAGCAGTCACAAAGCACCTATGGTGGTGGTGCTTAGTGTTGTCTGTCTTGGAGACACATGGGTTGCCACATGGGTTGGTAGTTCCTAGGAAAGACAAATAATGCCCAGCTGAGGCTAAATTACTGCTTTCCAGAAGACTGACTTGTAGTAGCTGCAGTGCAATGGAAAATCTTCTGGTCTGCTCTCAGAGCTCAAAGTCCTGAACTAACAGGCCATGTTTGGGAGAGAAACCTGGAAAAGCTGGACAATAAAAGATTAGGCACTGCACAGCAATAGGGAATCAGGAACAAACCAACTAATGCAGTCTCTCTAGACCTCCCTATTTCTGGACTTATGGTTTGCAGGCTAAATTTGAGGTCATGGGACTTTTTCTTGAGCTGTCCAAATAATTTCTGAGTTCCGTACTTCATGGCTGAGAGCTCTGATCAGCAAGAGAGTAAAAAGCACCAACCAGCATAACAACTATCAGCATGCTCATCAGAAGGGACTGAACCCAGGAAACTCATGCAAGCCTCAGCAGGCAGGACCAAGCATCCCAGCAGGGAAAGGCAAGAAGAAGATACTCTTTGTGCATGAGGTACATAGGAATGGAGATTTGGGAGGAAGGGAAGAACAGCTCTCATAGGGGTATCTGGATTTGTATGAAAGGAAGATGCCTTCTCAAGCACCATCTGCTCTGACCAAAGCATGCTGTGTTCCCCAGACGGCCTCACAGAGCCCACAGGTCTGAAATGATGTGGCTGGGTGAGTGGCAAGTCTGATGTGACAGCTCTCTGCTCCCAATAGCCTAAGGCATCTCCTGGTATTCCATGTATCTCCACAGACATCAGTCCAATCACATCTTGCTGCTTCTTTGAGGAATACTTTTTTCTTCAGGGCAAAGAAAAAAGCTGTTTCATTCTAGCACCTCATTGCAATTTTTTACCAGTAGTAAAACACTGACTGCACCATCTCATTGCTTCCCCACCCAACCTGGGCAGCCAGCATCTTCTGGGCTTGCCAGGTACATGGATCCCTTTGTCATACAAGTAAGTCTCTGCTTCTCAGTCGTGTATAACAGGTTTTGTGTGGCTGAAGTTTTGGTCTTAATCGCAGTGCTGTGAACCCAGACTAGCACTGCAATGCTCTTCCAGCTGGGAAGTTCTCCTGAAAGGACATCTTTGTTTGTGTCCAAGGTTCAGCTCAGTTAAGTCACCTCGGCAGCATGTGTTCCGTATTCCCTGGGAGGCAGAAGCAGGTCTTCTGATCCTATGGGGAAAGATGTGGTAAGAGAATTGCATAAATAAACACCATTGCTCCCAGAAGCTGAGCCTTGGATTTCTTGGTCAACCTGGAGATACTCTGTTATCAGCTCCAATGGCTGATAATTGTTTCAAGCATTCAGTTTGTTTCAAGCATTGCTTCAAATCTGTTTCTAAGGTTTGTTTTGGGGTCTGGGGAATGGATTCCAAACACCAAGAAAACTATTTGTCAGGTGTTGCTTCCTTGCCTGTATGGTCTGCAGGCCTTGGCTTTAAAGGTGCTGCTGGCTCTTTGGTCTGGCTGTGCTTTTCTGGCGGCGGACAGGGCTGATTACGGCAAATCCCAGATCTTGAATCAGGGCAAGTTTTAATACGATACAGGCCTTGTTTATGTAACAGCTGCCATCCCGCGGGTTGAATCCAGGACTGGCAGCACTTAAAGCATTAGCTGCTGCCACTGGAGCTAAAGTTGTAACTCCTCCGGTTGGTAGCACTAGGACATTTACATGCTTTAGATCAAAGGCTGGAGGAGACTCGTGACACACTTCAAAGTGGGTTATGCCTACATAAGCATTTTCCTCCCACCATCATACTAAGGGAGTACGTAGCCTTGCAGGACCACAAGTGTGAAAAAACACTGCTGATGCTGTCACTGGCCATTGCCCAAAGCTAGTCTGAGTGGAGTGTACACATCATGATTTACCAGCACAGTTTTCTACTACCACTCATACTTCCCCTTTTACTTTCAGAGCTGCACCAGCACTGGAGAAAGAGAGGACAGAAAAAGCGTAGGCAGGACTCTGGCTCCCTTGGCTTAAACAATGCTCTCTGCTCATCTTTCCTAACACATCTTTCCTAACATTTTGCAACCACTCTGGCATAATGGAGGTTCATGTTCTTCTTTCACCCTAGGCACACAATGCAGAGCCCTTAGGCTTCAACATGTCATCAACTCAAAACCAGCCAGCCACCTCTGGAAAGCAGCTCTGGTCGCTTCCACAGCCCAGGGGCCAAAGACACGCTCATGCTCAGAACAATTTCAGGTCAACACCCTAAAATGCAATACAAGTGATTCACCTTGAAGCTTTAATACAGTTTAGTTCTATCATTCGTACTCTGTCCTTTCAGTTTATGCTGTTTAACAACACAGCTCAGTAACTGTACATCTGTTTACATCTATTTACCTCTACGGTCCACTCTGTTTGATGCAAAGGTCTGTTTAATGACTGTTCAGAGACTGACACTAAACTGCTTCCTGGCTTCTGTCTTAAAATCCATCTTTTGCTGGGACATAACTTTTATAAAGCATGAAGTGCACCTTGCAGCTTCTTCTGCAATGAAATATCAGGCAAACCCATCTGAAATTGCATGATTCTGAGTCCTGAGGAACAGACCGCAGGAAAATGCAGCAGCCATGTGTGCTCCTGACTGCCAGACCATGGGAAGGACTCTGCTCTTGTGTATCTGTGAGTTCTCCTGTCCCAAAATATTAAAGAACCTGCAAGGGAGCGGTTATTTTTGCCAGAAATGGAGTTGGAGCTCCACGGAATGTATAACCATGTGCATTGGGGAGCTCTGAAGAGATTCTCTGATACCTTAAGAGTGTCCTTGAATTGTTGCTTGCATGGTGATACCTTCTACCTGTACTGCTGGCCTAAGGGCTTGGAAGGAAAATTCTGGGTCAAGTTTTACTTCCTGATCCCCATCTCTCATCTTCAACTGAGTTATTTCAGCTTTTCTATCAAATTGACTCTTGCAAACGTTCCTGACATGAGAGCAAGGACTGTGGTGCAGCCAGGCACTTGTTATATAAACCACTTAAATGAGGCATCGGCCAAATTTAACTAGTGGAAAGAAGACATCAGATGAGGACAGAGTATTTAAACACAGCAGGGATGAAGCTACAGCTCAGGGTTTCTTAAGGATATTTACAGCCCTTTGTGAGAGGAAACACAGGGGTTCCCACCTCCTCCTTCACTGAGGCAGGGGCTGGATACCCCATGTCAGGCTTTACTGGGGGAGCCACCACCTCATGGGGATGCAGTAGCAGCTTCCCTCCCGTCTGCCCCATCCCTTTCAGTGGGCAAAGCTTGACTGGGAAAGCCCTGGGACAAGTTCTCAGACCTTTTAGCTGGTCTGAACCTCTCAGAGGGGCCACAACACGGGCTGCCCTTGCCTTCTGCACGTCCCGTTGCCAGCCTC
>JANHFX010002807.1:0-40684 GCA_027560015.1 Chloroceryle amazona
GAAAAAAGCCAAACTCCTCCCTCCCCGCTTGCCTCCCGGGCGGGCGCGCACACGCCCTGGCTCACACGCACAGCCACACTCGCTCACACGCACACTCGGGCACACGCGCTCCTGGCGCCGGCGCTGCGGATGCCGGAGCTGCCGCACTGGGGCCCGGGAAGTGCGGAGCGGGCGCGGGCGCGGGAGCGGAGAGGGCTCCTCCGGGCGGGCAGGGATTTGCAAGTGAATGCGGTGGGAGGGCAGAGGGGGAGGGATGTGCTACGAACCCCCCTTCCCCGCCACAGTCGCTCAGTGCTTGAGGTGGAGAGCAGCCAGCTTCTTCCTAATCGTTTGGTGGTGATAGTAAAAACAGAATAAAATTGGGCGAGGGAGGGATAAACAGGAGGGAGAGGCACGCTCCGCTGGTGTGAACCGTGCGGTTTATCCTCGGAGCCGTTTGTAAGTCCCCTTGACACCAGAGATGCCCAGGTGGTCTTTTCCCACACTTCCCGGGAACGTTTCGGACTTGATGAATCAAGAATTTCAGTGAATTATTAATGGAGATGACACTTAGTGGGGGTGAGCACATGTAGCGGTTTCTATGTGAATGTGAAGCAGTGGAGGAGGATTTTCCAGGTGCCAGCCTTTGCTTGCGCCCCCTCTTCCCAGAGGGCTCCCCCCTCACAAGGTTGTGACTAATTTTAATGCAAAACGAACTGAAGTTTCAGCTTTCTGCCGTGGGATCCGTGGAGCCCCTCTGCACATAAGCAAGTTGTACAGCCCCCCCCCGTTACAGTCGTGTGTTGCCGTGCCCCCCCCGAAATCTATGCTGATAAGACTTTAAGTGTTTGAATCTAAATATTAAATGACAAGATGGAAATTGCCTGCCTGCCAGTTTATTATTTACCCACTCACAATTCAGCCTGACAGTGTCCTCTTAAAATGTTTCAAGAAGTGAAGCTTTCTGGTATTTGCCTCTCACATCTTCACAGTCTTAGGTTTGACCTTTTTTATTATTATTTATTTATTAGTTTCCCTGCTAGTCAATCTTAAGTAAACTTTTCTTCTTTTTTTTTTTTTTTTTTTTCTTCCCTTCCTTCTACCCACTTCTCAAAATTTCTGTTCGCTGTATGTCTTAAGGATGGATCAGTGCTGGCTCTAAGCCACCTTTGTGTCCTGTTTCTGGATCATTTCAAGGCTTTTAGTATAATTTAAAAACTCTGAGCACCAGATTCAGGTAACAATCTTGCTGCTTGTGCTGTAGTTTCTACAGAGCTGAAGAACCATCTCCTTCAGCACAGCACAGGGGGTTTTAAAGACTTTGTATGATACCTACAAAAAACAAAGCAGTGTAAAAAGGATGGATACTGCTTTCCATATATTTGTGAACTTTACTTAAGCAAAACACCCAGAAAAGCCACTTAGGTACCACTGCTATTTTCTAGCCATTTTAGTACTTCCAAACAGCTGAGCTTTTCTAGGCTGCAGATCATTCTGATTGCTCTTCTTTGAACTTCCTCTAGTTTCCTCATTATTATTATTTATTTTTTTTTGGCAATGATGGGTCAGGAGCTCATTGAACATTTGCAGAGTATTCCCATGAGAGTCTTTTGGACAGAGTCTATCTCTCCTTTATGACAGACCACATTTGCAGGATTTCTTTTTCCTTGCCATATTGCATTGTCAGTGTCTGATCCACTGCCCACTCTGACCCTGAGGTCTCCTTGGGTGTTACTCATTTCTGGATGTGTCTCATTCTGGTTAGCTTTATGAAACTGCCTTTTTTTTTTTTTTTCTTTTTCTTTTTTTTTTTCCTCACTGTTTCCTCAGACAGGATGGAGTTATTTATGTACAAAATAGATTTCTGTATTTTTGTCAAAGAGTTGTGTGTTCTTCAGAGTACATGCCTGAGATTTTTATCTTCTTACTAATTATATGATTGTGGGGTTGACAATTTTAAGTTTATAGTCATGTGAAGAAAACTTCTTTTCATTTTTGAGGGGCATTATCAAGATGGTGCCCTTTCTCCTCAACCCTCTTCTGTTGACAACTATAATGATATTAGAATTCCCAGACTAGATGAGGTCATTAGCCCATGAAATGTCCTGCACCTGACACATTATTTGAGTGAAAGGCTCAACTAGGATTGTGAAAATTAATCAAGTTCAACATTGTTGAAAATCAACTTCCCTGTCATAAGGTAGAGAATTTAAGATTCAAAAAAGGACTGAATGTTTATGAGTCAATCTAAAACTAGAAAGGAGCAAAACTTTTTTTTTTTTTTTCCCCAGCTCTTGAACCAACCTAATATTTAGAAATCAGGATGAGTACTTCATATAAAACATTCTGTTTCACACTTACCTTGTCTGTGGCTATTCTCTGAAGCAAATGTGGCCACCCATGGACAGACATAGTACTGAATTAGCCAGAACGAAGATCCAAAGTAGGCACTTCTGCCTCTGCAGTCTCTGTGGAATGCCAAAACCCTGCAGATTGTGACTAAAATGCCCACGAATCTCAGCCACCAGAAAAACAAAAACAAAAACACCCCAACAAATTACAGCATGAGCTAGAAATACGTGATGGTTTTCTCTATGCTATTCAGATGAAATCCCGTTTCCAAACAATGGAAGATGTTTCTGTGGGATTTAAGGACTAAGAAGAAAAATCCTGACAATCCTGAAGCTGGTGAAAAGAAACCTATGGTCCACTACAAGCTGCAGTTATCTATGAAACAATCTGAATGTTTTTTAAATCCTCACATGAATCAGGCACTTCAGAGGTTTCCCAGCCCTGTTTATTTTCCAAAAATGTGGAGGGAACTTATTCTGAATTTAGAAAGGAGAATCCTCAGTCTAAGTGAATTTCTCATCACTCCTTTCTGCCATTTTTTATTTTTTTTTTGCAGAGGGGCATGAAGGTGGCATAGGAAGATAGAAAACATTAAAAAAAACGCCAAAAAACTGTTACTACAGTTTCACATCACTTGACAGAAGGGGAAAATCACATTGAACCTGGTAACCAATCAGATGATGCCAAAATTTTTGATGTAGAATAAATTACTAATTTGGTGTCACATCATTAGGGATCTATGCATGGTCACTATCCAGATCTTTACAAATCCACGGTTTAACATTTCTGAACTTCTGTGATAATGAATTCCACAGGTGAACTGCCTACTGCAGAAATGTGTCTTTGTTTCTTTGTTTGCTTTGTATTTATAGGCTTTTAATATCAATGCCAGTTTTATATTAAGTATGAAGAAAATGAGCTCCTGGATAGTTTTAACCACATACTTATTTTATTCTTGCTAATAGATTTTTTATTTTTATTTTTTTAATTTTTGCTTTCCTAAGCTTGAATGCCATGTCTTATAAGTCTCTAAACCCAGTCCTGGGTTTAGACCTTTGTGCAGTGATCATGGACTAGCTGGGCAATTGTAAGGGGCTGATATAACAGGTTACAATTCACTATTCCTTAAGCTTCTCATTGCGTTGAAATGGACCCCTACTTTTCCTAGTCCCAGTCGGTTGCAAATATGGAAGAAACAGGTTAGCTCCAACTATTTTCCCATCTTCTCCAGTCCCTACACCTGTTCTGCTAGACCACTGGAGGAGTGATGGTTTGACAGATGGATCCCAGATACATTGCATATTTGTTCCCCTTTTCTGAAGAATTTTGTTATTTGTTGATGTCTTTCTTCCAACAAGGCCCTAAAATTGGAGAAAGAAGTTATTTCAAAAAAACCTGAATGCCTTATTCTAATTTGAGTTTGTTAAATGTTTTAGTCCCCTCTAGAAGTGATGAAGAAAAGCAGGTGAGCTTGATTGCTTCATAAGCCACATGAGGAACTACTCCATTTCTACCTATTCCATAGAAATTCTAAGGTGAAAGAGATTCCCATTGTGAGGTACAAAATAACAGAGAAACAATATTTGCATCAGAGCTTGCTGATTTGTGGGAACATTATGAAACCTGCCTGGTTTTTGTTAGCTTGCTGCCTGAACCTCTCAGCTGCCTCCCAAGTAGGGAACCTGGAACTACAAATTCTTTCAGTTTCATGGCTTTTTGAGTGTCTGTCTTTCCCTGTTTCAGTGGTGGAAGTCAGTAAATGAAGGTAATTAGAAAATAGTAATAACTTTTTTTGGTTCGTCCTTGTAATATTTACATTTATTCATTAATAGTGTAGCTTCTCTTAAAAAACTGGAACCTCTGATGCTTGTCCTGGTTGAAGATGAAAATTTACTTTAAATGGTGTTTTGGTAATTCAATTTTCTGGTCAAATAGAATACTAGATATTCCTCTGCTGCTCTATGTCCATCTGAACTGTTCCAAATAGCACCAATTTTCTTGAAAAAATAGCTATTACTTCTGCATAGAATAATCCTGACCATCATGGCCCTACCCCAATATTGCCTCTCGTGTCTAGTCCGTGTTGTTTCTGCCTAGGGATAGCAAAATCAATCTCATTTTGGATTAAACTCATATTGAAACAGATATTTTCAAAGCTGTCACATACCTCTGAATTTATTACCTCTCCTAATTCCAGCGGTATTAAAATATCACAAGAACAGCTGTTGTTATGTTGCTTCTGGACTCAGTAATTACAGAAACAAGCCAAAAGGTGACAGGTAAGTTTCACATACATCTAGTTTAGATATGTTCAGCTCAATGGAACCTGTGCATTTCAGGGTTCACCTCTTGCTCATTGCAAACTACAAGGAAACTGCTGTAAGAATGACAGTAAGGGAGGCCTTCACCTTTGCATTACCAATATGTCTGGTTGATCATTCCTGACAGAAGCATAAAAATGTCAGCCTAACAAATAAGACATGCAAATAGCAGCTAATGCCTCGGGAGTTTTGTTGCCTCAATGGGTATGAGAAGTTATAATTGCTCTAATCAGCACTCCCACGAGCAGCTAGCACTTCTACTTGCTGTGGAAGAGGCTTGAAAGGACAGAAACATCTCACATTCAAAACAGCACAGAGATCAAATACATCACAACCAGTGTGGTCTTTAAAACCAAAAGCCTGTATCATTAGGATAAGTGAGGAGGCAACACACATCTGCATGCATGGAACAGCAGCAAATGAAAAACCAAATTCTATCCCTCTAGATCAATAATCATTACACAGTAAAATCAGTTTGTGGCCAAATTTCACTGTAAGACATTTGGCTACAGGAAGAATCTTGATAGCTTCCCTGTAACTGATAAGAAATGTTATCAGTGATCCTCTGATGCTGCTGTTGTAGAAGTTGTTAGTCATGGGCACTAGCCAGAATCTGTAAATGTTATTCTTTTCCACATGGAAGGTTATTGCAGTAAAATTAGAAGTCAATGCCATTTTTTTCCATCTTTGTCAAAGTTTTGAGTGCTTTGGGAATATATTATGAAAGGCACATAAGTATTTTTCAAGAAATGCTTTATTTTCTGAAAAAAAAATCTGTTCAGTTTATTGAAGAACCCACAGAACTCTTCTACAGGGTTGTGTTTGCTGTCAGAATGCCCCACTTTGTCCATGAAACCTCTTATTTGTGTGTATGAAGGTAACATTCTTACCAGTCCCTGTATCCACTGATTCGGTCTTCTCTTAGGGCTCAAACTTTCTGTGTAAGTTACCATGGTTGAAGCAGTTACTCCTCAGGCCTGAGCCAGAGTTAACTGCCTGTGTGTACTTTCAGGTGGTAGAGAACACCATGTAATTTGACTTCGTCAATCCCTTTTCACTGTGGACTGGGCTAAAAAGAATTATCTTCCATTTGTTCCTAGCTAAGAGTGCCTATATGAACAGCTACTATTCTTCAGCTGATATAGGCTACTTGCTGTGCAGTAATAACTTGCTTGTGAATCTGACATGAGCATACTTTATATTTTAATAACCTCTGGAGAATTGACTGTCTTTTCTGCCTCTGCTTGCACAGCACCTACCACAATGGGGAAAAAAAAAACCACTAAATAAGTCATGCAAATAATTAATACATCAAAAATCACAGTGTATTTTTCAGTAGTACACACACTCACACATGTAGACCTACTGTCCCAGAGGGTTTGTCACCTAAATAGAGCTGAAAGGCAAATGCTAAAAGAGGAAAATGAAGAGATCAAGTGAGTTAAGCCTGACGCAGCAGGTTGGTTTAGATCTGGGGATAAAATCCAGACCTGATTCCTGCACCACTCTAGCTCACACCAGTGTCTTATCCTCTTACTCGCAGTGCCTGCTACATCTGGTTCCTAACAAAGGTTTCGGTCCAGGCGTATCTTTCTCATTTCTTAGATAAGTACTGCTGAGACCCATAGGTCACTCATGTGTGTCCCGTCCCCCCCGCTTTGATCAGTTCCCTCTTCTTGGGATTATGATTTATTCCAAATCTTCCTGCCAACACTATTGATGCATATACCTGTCTATGTGTTAGCGTAGCTCATTTTTACAAGGAATAGTAAATAATTTTTGAGTAATTTTCTGAAAAGTCATCCTTTGCTTTCCTCCATTGCCTCCACTTTTTGATTCATATAGTCCCAAGTATATTCCTAGCATGAGTACAGTGATCTATGGGATTACACCAGGGTTGAAGTCTGCAACACACACCTTACACTAAGGTTGCAAATCCACATGGCATTTTTTCTTAACAAAGCAGTTTAAGTTATTTTCTACTTCTCTAGCTGTGTGCTAGTCACTCTTACCTCTGTCCCAGTTCACCAATCTCCAGAGTTTTGAAATCAAAACCATCCGTGGGATGTACTGTGACCTGGTCGCAGGAAGTGACATGGTTAAAAATGGCTGTTGTCAAACTTAATTTTGTAGCAGATCATTTTAGTTACTTGTAGTGGTAAAGCTGAGGGAGTAGTGAACTACTTCATCTCTGTGCATGCACAGGAGAGTGCTGGTTGGGGCAAACTTCATAAATGACTATGTCACTGGAAAAAATGTACTATGGCATTATGTATTGAAAGATACATACCATTTTCAGTGCAATTTATATAGCATTATAGTAATAAAAATGATGAAAAGCCCCAGGACATTTGTGAAAGATACTTCTCTAGCTATATATAGAATTTGCAAAGTGAGTTGGGGTTTTGTATTAGCATTTACTTGAGCTAATCAGCAAATCTGCTACTGCCTTTCTACTTGCCAAGTAGTATTGTCATCCCAGAGAAAACAAAAAAACCCTTTACATCACAGCTTTGTGACTTCTCTGTGTGCCACTTGCTTTACTTGCGCAATATAGCTTGATGTTCCTGATGTGTGGTTGAAGGCAGAGACCTAGCAAAGTTCTTGATGAAATTTCACACAGGCTTTTTTATTCTTTCCCACCATATGTCTTTCCCCCCACCTTCCTTCTTATTTTTGGAATTCCTCTCATCTGTTGTCTTGCAAAAACCTTCAGCTGAAGAGTGGAAATTGCAGTTCCTTGTACCTAGCAGGTGGACTAAGCATTAGAGACCTCTTTGTGATACCAGTTTCTGGAGTCCAGTGAATAGAACTTTTTGATAACTTTCTTGTCCTTCCCTCTTGTGGATGTAGAATTTGTATTACTGTAGGAGAGTGACACTACAACTTCATCTTAAGAAAACAGAGGTATTTTGAATTTAAGTAGATGTCTAAATTCAAATGAAGGTGGAACTGCAGCTGAAAGGGTAGGAATGCCTGTGCAATGTATGAAAATACATAGACTTTTCCTAGGAGGCTACAGCATTTTTCAAACTTCCAGCTCATCTGCTTCTATGCTGATTGGTTTTTACTCCTCATCCTAATCCTTCAGGGTTACTTACATGTTTATCCAGTCATCCTTCATCATCTATCCCCCAAGCACTGTCCCTTTCAGGGAACTTGTAGAAACCAGGAGCTAAACTCTCAGCAGAATTTTTTATGGCTCCCTTTATATGGAGTTGCATTACTACACCTATGGGCAACAGTAGGAATACAGTCCCTAAAAATGTGGCGACTTGCTTCAGTTTGCCATGAAATGCAAAGGAATTCTTGAAACTTCAGAATACAGCTGGCTACTCAGCTTGGTTTTAGTATAATTTTGGGTCATTTTTCCTTAAATGAACAGAAACATTCTTTCTGCTGAAAAAGATTTACAGTCAGAAGGAGAAGCAGCAACCTTTTATTTTGCATTTAATGGTAATAGCTCCCACTAGAAAAGAGCATATTGTCAGGACCTTTTTTATTTACTTTCTCAATTAGTAGCAAACTGTGATAGTAATTCACAAGGGAATTAACACACTGGCTTCTGCATTTCTCTGTCTCCTTTTCCTGTAGCTATTTTAGGAACTGCAGCACTGTGGGATATACCTAGTTCCTGTTAATAGGTACTATACTGAAAAGGGGAGATCTAAACATCCTCTACTCAATCCTCTTTCTAATCTCTTATTCGATAGGCCTTCTAGCAGGGTGGGAAACATTTTATCAGGAATTATAGCAATGCAAGTGGGCTTTTCTAAAAAAAGACCATCTTGTAGCTGAATGAAAATAGACCAGCAAGCACCCATGATAAAACAGGGGCAGACAGTAGCTGCTCTGGGATTCCTGTTGGAAATGTTATCTTATTGATCTAGGCTGTATCTCGGCAAGTTGATTAGAAACAGATTGAGCTTTGGGCACCTGAGTAGTCCCTGCAAGACTGTCTTATATCTTCGGTGAATCAGGCCTTGAGGGACTATGGGGATTAGCACTACCATATGCCCCATAAGGACTATGAAGAGTTAAAAAAATCCTGTTTATGTGTTCTCGTTGCATTGGGTGGAGAAGTATTTCCTGAACCCATGGGCTTTGTTTCACACTTGAAATGCTGTATAGCCCATTTGAATATTTTTGTAGCATTTAACATTAGCATCTCTTACACAGTTTGCATTACTTTGACTTATGGAGGTCCCACTGTGGAGGATTGGGAGAAACTAAAGTTCTGTATTAGTAAACCCATGACAGAAAAAGAGGCAATTATTTCTTACTTTAAAAGCTCCAAAGTGTAATTTTTGCAATTAATTCCTACAAGGTTCAGAGAATCTAGGCTGGATTTGGTTTGTGGTAGATATTTACATTCTCTTTGTATCAGCTATATATTTATATATAAGAACAGTGATTTCAATAACAGTCTTCTACTTAAACTTGCAAATCAAATAGATGCTATGGGGAATCTGGTAAATGTTAGTGAACTGAGTTTACAGGTCTGTCTGAGTATCTGATGCTGTGGATGAAATTATGCTTCTTGGCATGTCTTTGAATCAAAAAAAAATAAAATTATAAGGTTCTTTCTTGCTATAAGTGATTCCCTCTTCTATTTTCTCCCATATGGTTAGATAAACACCACAGTAGAGAAAATACCTAACAACTATTTAGAGACATAATACCAGCTTAATTTTGCACACACTGAAAAGGAACATAACCCATAGGAGCTGTTGGGTTGGGGCCTTAGGAAAGAGTCTTAATTTATAATTGGCCACTGTGCATCTGAGAGAAAAAAGAGAAATTATGAGTTCAAAAGAGACTTCAAAATGTGAACCTGTCAGAGTTTGTGCATTGTATTTGCTTTGGGTAGTGCATTAACATCTCTAGCAAAGCTTATGCTGTTTTGAGTGATGGAGGCCCTACTGTGTAGGGCTGGAGAAAAAAAAAAGTTCTGTATTAGTAAGCATGTGACTGGACAAAAAGACAATTATCTCTTTCTTTAAAAGCTACAAAGTACAGTGATGGTAGCGTCTGACAAGAGTAAACTAGATGCGCACAGCTTAAAGGCAAACTGAGGACATGCAGATGAAAAGTTCAGCCCACTCTCCTTTCCCCCTCCTTTCTTCACCCACTCTTGTGATCTCTTTTTTTTTTTTTTTTATGGTTTGAGAGAAAAACTGGGGCACTTGTTTCTTTTATTTCTTCCAGATTGTTATTTTATCTTCATTTTTGGTAGAGCAGTAATGATATCCAGTGGCTGCTCAGATGAATCACTGATAGATATTCCTTAGGGATATTCCAGAAAAATGCATCCCAGCCAGGACTTATTTCCTAAATCACAGCATGAATTTGAAACCTATGCAGTCTGCCAACAGTAATCAGCTCCTGTCACTGGTCAGGTTTCCATTATTTTTTCCCTGGCACTCTTCTTCAACCCTCCTATTTTCTCCACCCCTACCAGCAATTAAAGGCTGCAATGAATCTCTTATGTGCATAAGAAGGCAAGAACACACACAGAGGATCCTTTCTTACCTTTGCATTTTATGTCCAGAATATTACGGGTCTTTTTTCTCCCTTTACACTCACCAGCTTATGCTGGCTTGGTTTGGGATTTACAAGATACTTCCATTTCTTTTCTTGGGCTCTTTGCAAGAGAAAAACTAGATGGGCAGTTCTCCTTTTTGAAATCTGCAAGGTATAGAGGCATAATCAACAGAAAAAGAAAGGATAAAAAATATTATAGTGAAAAGGCAGGTGAACTCTATTCAGGGATCCAAAATCTTGAGATGGTGATGTGCATAAGGGCTTCACATCAGTTAAGGACATGAATACTGCTGCTGTATTCAGTGCATGCTTCTGATAGTGCAAAATAATTTCCCCAAAGTGCAGGTTGTGTCATGAAGTGACCTAAGAGCTATGACGAGGGTTTGTCCTGTTACTTCCGAACCAGTCTGAATTTGGACCATGCTGATAGCAACCAGTATTGGTTTGAAACTGGAAACTGTCACTGAAGCTGCTCCAGGCATATTACAAGCACTTCCTGCAAAATCTCCTAGCTGTGACAGTACCTTTTGTGGTAAAATTCCTCTCCCTGCATGGCTTTTGGAGTGGCAGAACACATCAGCTCTCACCCCTCAAGAAAGGCCTTTCCAGTTGACCTTTGTTGTGTCAGCTGCCTATCAGAAAGCCGTCTGTTGCTGCCTTCACTCACTGACACAGTGGGCAAATCTGTAAAGAAAAACACCTTTAGAGCTGGAGGAAAATAATTTCCCCAACTTACATAACAGCATATTACTGATTGCTCCTGTGACCAAGCTGACATTATGTTGAATGAATGCTGCTGGCTTCCTCATGTGCACCCGTCCTGCTGCCACGGCCACTGCTGGCACATGACTGGGAAAAGCCAGGCGTGAGGCAGAGGGAGGGAGGAGTCTACCTTCACTCCAGCATCGCCCAGCCTGGAATTCTGCACTCCCAAGCAGTGGATCGTGCAGCTGGATTGCTGCACAACAAGCATCTGGCCTGGATCAAGAACAAGCTCACAGTTACATTTTGTTTTGTTGTTGAACTAGATGTATAGATTCATAGGAATGGATGATGATGTGTTGGTACAGCAGCTGCATGTTTGCTGTATACAGCCAACTGGTAAAAATTCACCTTTGACAACTGGCAGAGTGACTTAATGCGCAATCAACTCTCTATGTCCAAAAACTATAATGAGCTCTGAAGCCAAAGGTCCTATACTGACAAAACACAGCCTTATTTTTTGTGAGATTCTTGGTAAAAGCCATGCAGCTTCTAGGGCTGCAGAGGCTGAGGAGGGTGTAATTGCATGTTACATTTGGAGAGAACGCTTGGGAAATGCTGAAGACTGCATTGCAGTTCACTGTCCCAACTCCCCCAGCTCTGCTGACGCAGCTCGATGAGAGCTAAACCAGTGAGTTAGGTCACTGAAGTTATTTTCCTTTTACTTCAGGGTTACTTTTAACCCCAAGCATTTGAGTGGTCCAGTTTACAGAGCTGTCAGATAAACAGTTTCTGTGGCACACCAGGGAGGGTAAGACTGCAGTGTGACCTGAGAGGCAGAGCAGGTAACTATGCTGACCCAACTACTCTGTTTTGAGCTCTCTGGCAATCCCTCCATGTCAGAGTTGAAGATTATGGTGTATACTTTGCAGCATTGTTCCCTGAGGTATGAGTATCTTAAGAACAGTGTAGTACTGAATGGGCACTTGTCACTGTACAATCTTCATCTTAAAATAGACAGAGCAGGCTAAAAGATGTTTGTTTAGAGTAAGACAAAAGCTCTAGATGGTGCAAATTAGTCTTGTGGTATTTAATTTGTGATTCAGACTCATCTCTAACTGTTTCTATTTCTCTGTAATTAAAAAAGACATGTAAATGCACATAAACATTTAGCCTAATCAGACTCGGGATCCAAATTTCTCTTGCTTTTCAGTGGTATTTGGGTTCTAAACTGTTACTTCTTCCTTAAAACCAACCCCAGGATTCAAGGTGGGTGGTTCTTGTTTTTTTTTCTCTCTCTTTTATGCCTTGTTTTGTATTATAGGCATCAAGTAAATATTATTCAATTCTCCCACTAGTAATGCAGTAACAACTCCATAGAATATTGGCACTTCTGTAGCAAAAAAAGCCACACTCATACACATAATATTTTTAGCAGACTTTAGTTAACTGGTATATTTGCAGGGTGCCATGTCATGATCAAAACCTTGTGTTATTATCTCGGTAGGAAAGCCCCAATGAGGTCACATTACATTACCCCCTGCTGATGATTTTAGTTCTCATGTCTCTTGCTTGGGGCTAAAAAGATTGCAAGCTGGGTGTTAGGTGTCCCACAGAATTAGCAAAAATTCTAGAAGAGAAAGCAATGATTTCTGCTTATTTTAATCAACTTTGTAGCAGTTCATTGTCCTTTCAACAAAAGAATTGTTTATCCCTTTTTTTTTACTAGATCTCAAATTATTATGTTCCAGGGGAGGCACAGAAACTAATTGGAATAATAAATGTGCTCATATTTGCTGATATATTTTAGCATATTACAATTTGGATACAATGCATAAGAATAGTATTTAATAAAAGTTTGCCTAATGGCACATATAATAAAATTATATTCTTTTTTCTTTGGACCTGACTATAGTGAAGTGATTTCTTATGTTACGTTTCCTCTGTCTTTCTAGGCCTTTATAATGCTGATGAGCAGAAGGCAAAGGAGGTAAGGTCACTCTTCCTGTATCACTGTCATCAGCAGCAACTGATGTAGTTGCAACAGAAATAATACTGTTCTTGTTTGTTCTCTCCTCTGAGACCATAGAGAAACTCTTCTGAATGTTAACAAAAGGCTCGAAGTGTCTGTCTGGTGTGTACAGAAAGGCCTCTGTCATCCTGTTTCCTCCTCCTTAATACTGAAAGTAGCTGCCAGAATCATAAGCCCAGCATGGTGGCAGTTGCCTCACACAGTTAGTTTATTTTATTTGCATGGAGCTTTGAAGTCAGAACCTTATTGTCTTTTAATCAGGAGAAACTCATTGACTTTCTAGGCTTCACCTTCAAACACTGAGTTATCCAAGACATGGGATCAAAGACATGGTGTGGAGCAGGAAAAAGCTGAAAAACACAAAAGTCCTGTTTAATGGGATGTTTGGATGACTAGAAAGCTGAGAAGTAGACAAACATCCTTTTTCTTCCCTCCTCAGAGCTTTGTGTCCCACTACTGTGTAGGAGGTAGATACATTGCTAGCCATACATGCCCATGATTTGTCATTGTGGCCAACTGGACATGTTCTCGGTCTGCAAGACACTCTGCGTTACTGAATTTCTAGTCAGATAAAATTGTCATGACTACTTTGTAGTGGAGAACAAAATTGTTTTATTTCTGTCTTTCCATATTACCTTACTACAATTTTTTTTCAGAAATATGTGCTTTCTCTGGAACAGACTCACTGATGAGGAGCAAATGCGTCTCACTGATTGGTTTCCACTAAGTCCTACTGATATTAGATGGAGGCTCTGAAATCTAAAAAAAAAAACCCAAACCCAACCCAACCCCAGGCTTGTTTTGTAAATATAACCACAATACACGACAGTTTCTACAGTAGTTTGAAAGACCGCTTGCATCAGTTATCAACAATCCCATTTTTGCAGATATACTCATAGGAGACTACTTGTGTACTGTTTTGCTTTGTATTTTTTACTCTCAACCTGGTAATTGAAACAAAGCTCAAGTGTATTTTTCAACATATTTTTCTGATATTGGTATGTATGAGAGGAATTAATGACTAGCTTGGTAGATGAGGGAGAAGAAGCAGATATTTTCTACTTGGACTTTGACAACATGCCCTGTGAGATACTCATAGAGAAGGTGTCAATGTACAGGCTGGATGAGCAGTGAGGTGGATAGAAAACTGTCTGAAAAGACAGGCCCAGAGAGTGGTGATCAAGTGAACAAAGACTAGTTGGAGCCTGATAACTAGTAATGTACCCCAGGGGTCAATACTAGTCCAGTCTTATTTAACATCTTCATTAATCAACTGGGTGACGGGATGGAATGTAGGCTCAGCAAGTTAGATGATGATACAAAACTGTGCAGGGTGGCTGATAGGCCAAAGACTTGTGCTGACATCCAGAAGGACTTTGAGTGGAAGGAGAAATGGGCTGGCAGGAATCTCATTAAATTCAGCAAGGGGAAGTACAAAGTCCCATGCCTGGGGAAGAGAACACCATGAACCAGTATATGCTGGGGGTGGCCCAGCTAGAAAGCAGTTTTTCAGAAAAAGACCTGTGAGTCCTGGTGAACACCAGGTTAAATGTGATCCAGCATTCTGTCCCTGTGGCTTTTTCTGAGGACCAAAGCATATGATGTAGGGTTTTCTGCTTTTCTGACGAGCTGGAGTGAAAGCAAGCCTGGAGTCATAGAGCTGTCTTTAAAGACACGATCAGTGGGATGGAATTTTGACTATAGCCCCCTTTTATTCCTATCCTGCCTTACCATTTCTTTTTGGTAACCGCACTTGACAGGCTCAGATTTATACTAGGTTTCCTGTATTTTGGAAATTTGCTTGTTTATATTCTAGTCAAAATTAGATTTTAAGCTTATAGGACATTTTGATTTTGGGGGGAGTTCACCTCAAGTTTACGATGTAGGTAGAGCATCTGCAAATCTCTTGCTGAAATGGATTCCCTCCTCTTTCTCCACACTGCAGGTATTTGAAACAAACTTTTCCACAAAATACAGTAGTATGGATAAAAACAGGAGAAAAGAAAAAAAAAAAAAAAGGAAATTGCATAGGTCTGATACAAGTTTATGAGCACTCCTACAATGAGAAAAACTGCTTCCAGATAAATTGTTCTGTGCAAACTGTGCTACTTCTGCACGTCTGTCAGTTGGTAGTTATTTACATACTGTTGGACTTCAAGCCACTAAGCAATTTTCTTTCTGTTTGTGTGCTTTTCCCCTATGTTATATGTTCAAATACTTCAAACCAAGCAAATTCTGGGTACCAAAACATTATGCATCAGAAATGAGAAAAGGTGAAAAGTGTTTATACACTGCCACTGCTGCAGATGTGGAGATTTAGAGCATTCACAGGTATGTTTAATATACAGTGTTGCCATCTGAGCTGAACTGAGTACCCAGAACCCAGAGCATAGTTTTCCTACCTTGTCACATGCAGGCTTGCTCATGCAGGGGTGCGTGTTGCACATCTCAGTATGAGCAAGGTCTGCAAGGAGGACTGGGTTTAGAAAGAATGGGTGACAGAGAGGATGAAAGTATGTGGATTTATGTCAGGACTTCTAGTTTGCTATTACTGTTCCATTGACTACATCTGGTAGATTATCATGAAATGGCTAGTTTCAGTTGGAGTCAATTCAGTATAGATTAATAACCTACACTGAACTCCATGTTGTTCGGTCAAGTTTATGATGTCTGGTATTCATACTAGTTGAGTGGAAACTGGCTTAGGTGTCTCCATACTGGACTGAAGCCATGCTGAAGCTGCAAGGTTAAGCCATATCTGAAGCTCCCCTAATGTCAAGGAGAGGGAAACCAGTGCACCAAGTCCTTGTTATGCGCTGAGAAGTGTACGCATAGCCATAATAATTGGCATCTAGAAAATCCCAAAGTTTAAAAAACACCTGCTACGATTTTTGTTTGGTTGGTTGGTTGGTTTGGTTTTGTGGTTTGTTTGTTTGTTTGTTTGTTTTGGGGGGAGGGTTGGTTTTTGGTTTTTTTTTGAATAGTTCAGAAAACTGTTTTGAACTAGTTACAAAGGTATCATATTTCTACCTCAGATCTGGGAATATTAAGTGCTGTTTCTCAGATGGTAGTTTTAGTCTCTAAAAAAAGACATAAGGACGTTTCCTTGTGGAAGGAAGGTGGTACATGAACATTGGAAAAAAAAACCTTCTTTCCTAGAAATAGGTGATTTGAGGCTGAAGATCTGTCTTATGGTCAGGTCACAGCCTTTCAGTGGTCTTTTCAATAGTAGGATCTCCTTACCCTGTCATCTTTTTTCATCAAGCTCACAGAAATTTAAGACTTTTTCAGCTGCTGTCCTTTTGTCAAGCTAGCCTGAATTCATCCAATGACTTCAAAAGTCATAATGACAACAAGTTCTTAGAGAGATTAATATCCTCACAAACAGCAAAATAACTTTTGAGAACAGATTTGAAAACAATATCATACTGCAATAGAAAAGGTGGCCTTGTTTTTGTGGACCACAGTAATGGAGTTGACTGAACATGTGCTCTGTCTGGGCAACAGTTTCACTGAAGTAGGATTTTATGAAATTTTATGGAAATAGAGCTCATTTGTCTGTGATTGGCATGATAACCAAGACATTTGTTTTAAAAATCTAGAAACTGTCATTCCTAGGTATATAAATTCACCTGTTAGTCAGAATAGCTGTTGGAAATGCCATGAAAGGCTTGTTCTTTTTGATCCAATACCCAGGCAACAGCTCAAACGGTTCAGTAGTTTGGACACTGAACATTGTGAGCTCAAGAACTGAGTCTGTGCCAGATCTAAATAAGTATTCTGCTGCTGCTGTTGTTTTATATAGTCAGCTTTAACTCTACATCGCACTCTTCGAGCCCCACAGCTGCTCATTTTAGTGGCACCAGTGCTGACTCAGCAACAGTGGGGATCAAGCAGTCCTGCCTTTCCAACAAGGCAAGCAAACATGCAGGCAAGATTAGTGGGTGTAAAGCAGCTTAATCCACTTTAATTAACACCAAACTGTACTTTTTTAAGAAATGGTGGGTACATCTCAGGCAAACCTAAGGAAAGAATCTAGTCTCCCAAAGGCTCTTGTGAGTGCTGTGAAATTGTACTTTTATCAAATGAGTGGCCTGGGGTTGTCTGTCCAAAGCTGGCACATAATGAATCTAACCTGAATTACATTAATAATTTGAGTCATAACTTCTTCCATCTGATGACAAAAGCTCTGGCAAGAAAGATTGTGTCATAATTTATCAATGGAATAAGCTTCCAACATGCAGAGTCAGAAGGATCTTTTCCTTAGCCTGGGTAACAGATATTGTTGTCTCTTGCTTGGTCAGAGGTGAGATACTGGTCTTTTGGCCTCATTAAGATTATTGGAAAGCCTGTAGGTTATTTAGTTAGAGTTTGAATAAAACTCAACTGGAAATCCATTGCAACTTTGGGACTTATTTTTTTTTTTGGAAGTTAGGTCTGTTTCTGTGAAATGCAGTCAGGCTCCCAAGTGGTTTTTTGTTTTTTTTTTTTAGCTTTTTTTTACAAAATAATTAATTAATGGATTTATTTAAATTTATTTTTGCTTTGTTTTGTTTTGTTTTTTAATATATGAAAAACCATGAAGGAATTAACCAAAGGTAACCACAGGTTTTTGTTTTAGTCTATGGACTATGAGTTTATCTATCTGCTTCTCTATGCTCTCTGTAATTTTTGGTTAAGGCAAATAAAACATAGTCTATTCATTTTCTACCATGTTTTCTAAGCTATTACCTTGCCTGTTTCAGGTTTTTTAGTTTGTAGTTTTTTGTCATGATCTTGGTATAAATTAAGCGGTTCAAGTAAATTATTGGTATAAATAAAAAAATATGAAATATATATAAAAAATCGGTATAAATTAAGCGGTTCAACTTTTTTATTAGCCTTTATGAAGATTTTCTTTTCTGTTACTGGACAATATGCTATAATTCTGTCATATAAGAATTTTCCATATCTTAGAATATTGCAATTGTCAGGGATGCAAAACTATTGCTCAATATGTCTATATTGACATATATGCTCAATATGACTATATGCTCAATAGTCTCCCATTCATCAAGGCTGAAAGTCACAAAGGCCATGACCATAAGAAAGAGCTTAGTTTCCCTACCTGCCTAGGAAACTCACCTTCCAAACTCACCTTCCAAATAACAGATGTTCAAATTGTTGTTCTTGCCGTCTCATCTTGAAATTATTTTCATTGCTGAATCATTTGCAGTCATCTAACATATGTTAAAAGAGAATCTCTTCTCAGAGGCTTTAATAAGACCCCAAAGAGAAAAGCTTATCTTTCTCATTGTAGAATATGCAAGTCTCCTTTTGTCTACCTGGTTACTTGCCAGGGTTGGCTATGACTTTATTTGGCTCATATAGTCTAATAAATGTTCAAGCTGTTAATTTCTCCCTGACCAAGCAACCAGGTGATACCAAAACCACCCGTTAGTACTGTAGCTCCGAAGACACAGAGTGATTTAGAGCATTTTTTCTTGGCTTCAACCCAGCATAAAAACAAAAATGAGAATAAAGTGTAGTTATGAGTACTTTTCTATGTGTGGCTTCTATATGTTGGTGGGAAGAATTTGTTTCTTTCATATTTGGTATAGCTCTGATAATCAGGAGATGGTGAGATTATGTCAGTAAGCACCATATAAAGCCTAACCACTGTCAGTCTTTAGGGACATGCTCAACAGATGAAAGGAAAAAAAATGGATGAAAGGAAGACAAACCCAGTATTATAGATGGCATTCAGCTATACACTGTAGAGTTTTCCAGAAGATTTTTTCTTGCATTCAGGATGCAAAATGCAGAGCCAGAAGAAACACTTTTGTGAGCCATTTCTTCCAACCTCATTAATTATGCAGGCCATAGGACTTTCCTAATTGACTTAATTATCACATGAGCGTGCCAAAAAACCACCAAACCAACCAAAAAAAACACCACCTGAAGACATCCCATCCTTACTGAAACATTTCCAGTGATGGAGATTCTACATTAATATTTACTATATTACTGAATCTACTGTATCTACTGTAATCCTTACAACACTCTGTTGGTTAATTATCCTCACTGTTAGAAATGTCTGCCTTGTGACTGGCTTGAATTTTGTCTAGTTATGACTTTCAGACTTCATTTTTTCTTATGCTTTTGTTTGCTAAGTTGAGATAATGAAGAGAAATTTATAAAAAGTCCTCAGGTAGTGCTATCTGGCCTTTGATCAAATCATACCTCCAGCTTCTTGTCATTAGCCTAAGAAATGAGACCATAAGGCATGTGTTTCAGTGCATTTAATCATCCAAGCAGCTCTTCTCATAACCTTTGTCAATTTATTATCATCCCCCCTGTAGTGCGGACATCTGAAGAGGATGGTATTCTGGCTGTAGTCTCACACGATGCAAAATCCTGATATCCTATGCCTTAATCTCAGTTCAGATTCTTTTGCTTATTTATCGAAAAACTACATGAAAAATTGAATTCATTTAACTGAGGCTTTTGTCAGAGTTGAGTCTTGGAAACTACTACGTTCTATCAGACAGCTTGCATAGAGCAGATAGATATTTCATGAGGACTTTCATAATTTGTATTTTGTTGTGGCAAGTGCCATGAATAGTGTGTATTTTTCTACACTCTTGGAACAATTCTGTACAGAAACATGTCTTTCCTTTCTAGCTTGCTGCATGTTCCAGCTCTCCTGAATGATTCTTGCACAACTGTACTTTGAAGTATGTTAGTAATAGTTACCCGAGGTCAATCACCTTGCAGAAGCTCACAGGTGCTCTTTCTGCTTCCTCCTCAGTGCCATTAATATCAAGGTCTATTTCAGGGGCTGAAAGCTCAAGATATTTTTCACTTTCTACTCTTCAGGAACATCAACAATCCTAATGTTATCTTTTCCTTATTTGTTTATAACTCTGTTCTACAAGGCCTTCATTTCTTTGGAATTTTCTCCTGTTTTGCCTCTCTCTTATCAACTCTAACCTGAAAGTGAGACATTAATACCTCTGACTTAATGAATTACTTTTTAAGTCCAAGTTTAGGTGTTTTGGACTAAGGTGTAGAAAGAAGGCTCTTATCCATTTAAGCTTTGTCTTGTCAACAGCCAGTCATCTCATCCACTTTCTTAGTTGAGCTCTACGACAAGGTAGAGATTCTTTTAAAACAATGGAGTTTTCTAGGGGTGATATCTACTCTGCCCAGGGGTGTTTGAGCTCCTTTTCTTTGTGAGTAGGACCATAAGAGAAGTCCTTTCTCTTGTTATGGTAGGCCTGAGGGCTACACAGAATGTAGACCTGGGACTCACATCAACTAGAGGACTCTGCAGCATTATCTGGGTAGGCATAGTTAATGTCTTGAAGAAGAAAGATCATATACATTAGGATAAGGGAAGTTAGGACAACTTCAATGCACCAGTAACTTGCCTTTCTTGCTCTACTTTCCATTACATGTTTTATAAAGTTTTTTTGAACTATCATGGTGCCCTTGGGGAGTATAAAATTGGTCTGGATATCTCTATGCCTTTTTTTTTCTTTTTTTAAGAAATTTCTAGTACTTTCTTTTTCAACTGAGCATAACAACAGCTTTTGTCTTCGTGTTTTGGCATCTTCACTTCTGCTCCCAGCTGGAAGTGGGAAATGCACTAGCAAATGAAATTGAAAAATAACAAGGACAAAAAGGGGGAAAAAATAAAATAAAAAAGTCACAGAGGGTTCATATGTTGTATTGTGTGTCTTCCCACTGAGGTGGGTCTTGATCCTGCCAACTGTTTCCCTGTAAAAAAGTTTATGCCTGTGGGTACTCCTGCTGAGTTCAAAGTTACTCACATGAATAATTGATTGCAGGGTCTGGGACATAGTTTGCAATTCCTTTTTCAAGATAAGTTCATTATCATCAGATCTCATCTTGCTACAGACATTGCTGGGTTAGGCACAAGTAGGTCAAATGGATACCTGATGTTTTTGTTGCAGGAAGAGCAAGCAACTGGCAACCTGAAATGGTAATTTAATAATAACAATTGGAAAAAAAAAAAAAAAAAAAGACACTGTCACTCTTTTGTTGGGGTAGGTTTTCATCAGAGTGATGAGCTTTGAGCAGCTTTTTCAACAAGAGTTGGAGTCCCAGGGGAAGGAGAAGAACTTAGAAAAGCTTTAAGTTTTACAAATGTTTAAGTGGTATTATTCATGGCATAATACACTATCCTGGTGTGATTCAGCGCTCTGCTACTGCATCTTCTGACATACCATTTTTCCAGCAGTCATACATCTCCAAATTTATATTCAAGGTAATCAGTGTAACACAGAGAAATTAAGTAATAATTGAAGTGGATTCTAGCAAAAGGGTTTTATTCGGATATAAGTTGGGCAGCTAAAACACCACGGTAATACAAGAACACCAACTGACTGAAGGGAGAAAGAGAAAAAAAATACTTCAGAGTTGTAGAGGATGTTAGAAAGAAGAAAAGAACAAAAAGGACTTTTCTCCAATCAAATGCAAGTGGAAATGACCCTGAAGATTCTGGGAACATAGGCTTTCTCCAAACAGTGAATATTTTCACGCGGCAAAATCCATTTTTGAGATTCATTAGCAAATGCTGTGATCTTGCTTATTTTCTATAGCAGTGTCTAGTTGTTTCAAATTGATTAGGAAACGTCTGATGTGAGAAAGTGAATCATGAGCTATTCCAGATATTTCTGTAATTGGTTATCATGTTTAATTACAAATGTCTGAGTACACTAGTTTGTTCTGAACTTGATTTTTCCTGCCTTTCAGTTGCTGTTCAGTGTATGTGTTGCTTAAAAAAAAAAAGTAAACTTTGAGTGCTTCTGTGCTAAAAGAATTGAAAATTTACAAAACAATGGATTCATTTAAGATGTGCTATCAATAATGATTTAAAAACAAAAGAACTAGACTATCTGTCTATTGATCACTTATCCATCTCAAGGGCATCCATCACTGTCAGTGTAACCAGTCTGGTTTGGGTCTAATTACAGCTTCTTTCACATTGCAATTCTATTTGCCACTTACTGGTTAAGATATTGGTTGCTGAAAACAGAAGTCCCAAATCTCTTTGTCAGTTACCCTGACATGTCATTTTTTCTCTGCTCTGCATGCTAAACTGCAGAATCCAGAATCTGGAAGATGTACTAACCTACCATGCTTGTGGTAACTTCATAAAGAGAAATGCCTATCAGGATTGTGGTATGTCAGAAAAAAAGCCCCTATCTTGAACGGAAACAGGAGACACTTTGAAGAATGTTGTCCTTTAGTGTGAACATCTGTTTATTTTGTAAGACTGCAGGAGCCCTTGACAACATTCATAAAAAGAGAAACAAGAAAAGCACCGGGACAACAGAGAACACCTATGGTGACACAAAATCATTGCTTATAACAGACTGGAGCAAACTTCTTGATCAAGATGTTTATGTCCTTAACTGGTTGCATCCTATTAACAGGATGCAAAGATCCATTCAGGTTTTTCCTCCTCTTTTTCCAGGGGACAGCACATCAGGAAATGGGTAGTTAAGAGTTTTCACAGATATCACTAAAGTGCTGTGATTTATGCTAGATTTAACTTTCTAAGAAGCGAAAAAATATTTATCACTCAGCTCTGCCAGGAGACTAAACTGCTAATAAGGAGACTGTGCACAAAACATTGTTTCCAAAAGTTACTCTGTTCTATTTAGCTCAGTCGTAGCTTTAGGCATCATCATCTGTTCTGCTGAGTAGGGTAGTAGTGTGCTGTAAGAGCTTTTCATTTTCATTTCCATAGTAGTGACTGGTAGGCAAAAAGGATCTCTGAAGAATGAATAAGATTTAATGACCCAGTAGTACAAGTGTAGTTAACTTCCAAAATACCTTGTGACACCTGCATCATTATAAACACTTCTGTGTGCTAGGATGACCTCTCATTAAATTATCTAACCAAACTCTGTGTGCTCAAAATGAGCTCCACAGGGCTGTTATCTGGGAGGGAATGTTCTCTTGCACCTTCTCCTGAAGACTAGTTTCAAGATGACAGACAAATGAGAAGCTGACATTGTCCTGCCAGGTTGCATCTATGTAGCTTTTGGTAAACTCCTGGACCTTATTTTCAGTTTCTTATTCTGCAGGAAGGATATACAAAAATAATGTCCAAAGTCCAAGCTTTTCCTTTGTCCTATGGCAGTCACAGCTCTGTCATGCTGAGATTTTCTGGTGCAACCTCTTAGGAAGATGACTATTTTCTAACAAACAATAATCTTCCACATTTACACATTTTCCAAATTCGTAAGATTTCAAATGTCAGCTAAATCTGAGGAGACACTAAATGATTTTTCATTTCATAGTTGGTATTAGATGAAAGGAACATGGGACTTCTAAAGGGGAAAAAATCTCTTCTAGTTCACGCAGGCTTTTTTTCATCATTGTGAGTGTGAAGTAGAGAGAGGAAACTGTTAGCTTTTACATTTGATATTGATGTAGTCACACAAGCATCACTTGCTTTCAGACTAGGGAGAAACATAAACCTTTTAAAAATCAAGACTTTAATTTAAGTCTTAGCTAAATGAAAATTTTCATGTGTGCTTTTGAAGAATAAAAGGCAAGCTCTGAAGGTTTTTTCTGTCTATAGCTCAACTATCAGTTCTTGCTATCCAAAGTATTCTCTATCAGCACTTCAGTGAAGCCTCTGTGCTTCTGTTGGCACTGACATTTTTCTTTAGATTTCCAGCATTTGTACAGTACTGGTTCACCTCTCTTGATGATAACAACAGTGAGAGGGGCTAACAGGGACTAGCTGTTTGCATTTTAATCTTGCTCAGAGCAGGCAAAAGTGAAAATCCTGTCACTGCCTAGCCTGTGCTTATCCTCCCTGTGGTGAAGCTGTGCTGTTAGTGGTAGTACTGCAGTAGTTTTGGAAAACTGTTCATGTTGTGAAAGCCTGATGGCCCTATGACAAAGGGAGAGACCTTCATTTGACAGGTAAAAATGCTTACGAGAGAACACAGGTATATATGAGGGAATAAGCAGACCTTGAAGTAGCCTGAACAGGGACAAAAGAGAGTTTCCTACTTACTCCAGCAAAACATGTGATCTGCAAAGTTTCAACTTTGATATTTGTTTTGAGAGTTGAATAGATATTTAAATGAGATAATTTCACTGTGGATTTACTGGAGCATATGCTAAACTATTTGTCATCTTTCTTATTCAAAAAACTACAATTCCCACGGAGATAAAAATGAAAAAAAACCCCCTACTTCAGAAGTCTTGCATGAGGATATTTTGCTGAGATTAGCGAAGACTGAAGCACACAATGCAATAAGAATAGGATTGCTGGAATCTGCTCTCTTCTCAGTGGAGGCCTGTTCTCTTCTTTTCCTCAATATACATACCTCACATAAATGATAATGGGAGCTATTCATAGCCAAGTAGAGGTCCAGAGACTCCAACACATACAACTCCCATTCATCATAATAACCAGGGAGGTTTGATTCTCTCACTGCAAGCCTCAGGCCTCTTTGAGAACTTGTGTTAAATAAGCTGTGGATATGGACACCTAAATAAGTTTATACAGAGGAAGTGAAGATGTGAATTCTCAGTGTTTCAGCAGCTCCATGGTAACAGTCTTGCATGCATACTCTTACCCTGTGGTAACTGCAAAGTAATCTGAAGTATTTTATCCTTTTCTGAAAGAAGGTGAAGTATAAGACACAATACATTAATCACAGGTTTAAGAATGTGGAGAAGGGAGGGTGATGTACTGCAAATTCATACTTTAGTTTATGCTGCAAAAAAAAAGCTTTTTGGGTGTCCATGGACAGAGAAGAGGCCTGGGCAGACTTTGGTAAGCCACTGAGCTGGAAGGAGGGTTTGGTGAGTAGGATGGTTATATGATGAGTAGGCCCATTTTTGGAGGGTATGAAGCTTCATCAGCTCATAGATATCAAAATGCTGGTTATAGGCTGACTGGTGACTGGAAAGTAAGTGTGCTGGCAGCATGAAGCATGAAGTTAACTGATGGAGATGCTGCAGTCTTGGATGATGTCAGGCCTTAGAGAACTGAAGTTTTCAACTCATATTGCTGTGAGAGGTGAGCCAGAGGGCCATGGATACTGTCTGGAAAAGACGCTGACTGATAGAAACCATGATGAGTGTGGGACCATGGGCAGATGCACATGGCATGTGCCTTTGACTGGTCCTGAATACCAACACACTTCAGCTGTGTGAAGCTGTAGGAGTCAAGTGCAGGGATCAGATGAGGTGAGATTCCTCTGCCTGTTTGTGCAGAGTGCTCTGACACAGGATTTGTGGGAGAGCATGACACATTCTCTTGTTAGGAGAGAAGATGTCACAGTAGCTACAGCAGCAATTTGAGCAGCAGGAGACTGGGATATACTCCTCACTCTGCCAAGATTTTGCTCCATTACCTCAGGCATGTTGCTGAAAACTGTCATTGATTTTGGGTCTCTGGGTTTTAGGATGCCTTGCTCAAATAATCTGGGGTCTGAATTTAAGAGGTCCTTAGCTACTGAAGCTTTTATTGACCATGACTGATACCTAGGGCTTGTCACACCTGGTATATAAACCTTAGCTGGCTCACCTGAGGTATTCTGAGTCCTTTCTAAAAATTCTGTCATGATCTTAGAGTGCCTAAGCTTGTGATACAAAATCAATTGTGAGGGTGATATCCACCAAGCGCAGATGTCCTAACATGAAACAAAAATAACTTGGAACCTTTGCAGTGGAGGTGCTGTATGTCTAAAGTATTAATTTCTTGTTTATAGTCATCAGGTATTTTTTTCCACAAGAAAGACAGTCTACTTAAAACAAATTTCATTTGGTGAAATGTCTTGATGATGTCCTGTTACAGTTATTATTAACATAGCAAATGACACTGGAGGAAGAAAAGCATGGGGAGCCAAATGTCATTAATAATAGCTGTAAAATTCTTAGTGTTAACAAATTATCAGCTGTATAATTTTTTTATTAATAAGACTATGAACAGCTATTTGACTGTCAACAGAAATCAGTATTGAGGTGTGCTAGTGAAGCATGACAAGGTAAAGATCAAGGTGGGGGGATAACTTGAAACCACGAGGCTGTGAATAACAAGTCATCATTTTCTGAATATTCTTCTGAGAGCATCACAACTGTAGCCCTCAATAAGAGAAATGAATCTGAGTGAGAGCAAGACAATCTTTCTGTAGTGAAGGTGAATTAATTTTCATTGAGATTTTCCTGTATTTTAGCTGAACTGGCTGTTAATTGCAACAGCAAAAATGCATGTAAGAAGTTGGAGGAGAATATGGAGAAGAAATAGTAGATTGAGTACCTCAGGCTAGAGACACAGCAAGCTGGGAGGTTACTGTAGTCTAAAGTTGTGTTTTTGCTCCTTTCACTAAATTTTAGGAGTTTTTAACAAGCTGCTTGAAATAAAACCAAGCCTGTTCATAGCCTCAAAGCCTTGCATAATGAATTAGAACTTAGAAAAATATTATTTGGTTTAAATGCAATCAGAATATTTTAAACTTATAAAAATTTCAATAACAACTTCAAATCTCCCTCTCCTGCCCAACCTGTCAGTTTCAAAGTTTTCTTTTTCTGTAACTTTCAAAGGGACTTTGATTTTAAAGCTTAGATCTCTGAATTGTAGTGTGCAGCATTTTCCCCCTTTTTTTTTCCCATTCTTATGCTGTGAATCCACAGAAATAACTTTTGTCTTTAGGCATCCTAAAGAAAACTTTTTTTTTCTTTTTTAAAGGAAAAGATTCAAATGTAGGAATAGGGAGAACAAAGAAATTTATGTATCTAAAAGCACTGTTTCCACCATTTTTTTTTCAGATTGTAAACTTTGGAAGTCATTTTTGTTTTCTTTCTGGAATGAATTTCTGCCTTTATTAGTAGTAGCTATTTATGAATCTGTGAAAGATTCATTATCTAAGTGTATGGACAATACAAATGCACCAATTATAGATAAAAATATTAATATTACAGTAACTCTTTCTGGCTTAGTGGATTATACCTTTTTTTTTCTGTTATATCATTAATAATCTAAAGATTAAAGCTTTTTTTTTTCCACTTTTCATTTGAGGAGATCAAAATGCTTTAAAGATATTAGCTAATGCTCCTACTAATCCTGGGAGATTGGTCAGTGTTATGATAATCCTTTCACAGATAAATAAGTGGAGATAAGAGGTAGGCTAGGTGACTTTTCAAAGTCACAAATATAATCAGTGGCAGAGTTGGATATATAACCTTGAGGTTCTGATTACTGTTTTTCTTTTATAGAATTTTTTTTTCTTTCCACACTGTTAACAATACACAGTGAAAACCTATTGCCATCAGTAATGTTTATAATAATAATGATTTTATTTTTTTAGTGCCTCCCTGCCAAGCAATCAGGGTGCTGCTCTAAAGACAATTAAAGTGCAATTACTGTAATAAATACACAGCAATAATTAAAACATCATAAAATAAACAATACCAGAAGCAATCAAAACCACTAAGTAGCCAAAGTTAGTGCAATTAATACTGGGTCTGAGTGACTCATTTGAAACAAATTGCATGTTTAGCAATTCTTCTCTGTTTTGTGAAAAGTTTTTTTATATTACAAGATAATAATCTTTTCAGCTGCATTTTTATATCCATTTATTTGCAGTTTGGGGATGGTGCTAAATGATGGCTGGTCAACTAAATTACATGAATTGTGTGAATCATATCAACTAAATATCTATTGCAGTTCACTGAATGCAGTAGTTGTACATAAATGTCTGGACTTCAAGCTGGTCAGTAGGAATGACAAAGCACAGAGGTACAGGTGAAATTTAGAACACTTTGATGTGACCTGTTCTCCTTGACCTACATTAAAAGTGCATTTAAACTGAAAGGCTACTGGCTTGGTTTTCATATTGACTCTAGTATAGCTCATATTGCACCACTCTTACTTGCAGCAGCTTTTAGTGTGTGCATGTTTGATGTCATTACTCAATTTTAGGGTTGACCAACCCTTTCCCTGGTTTGTCATTTAGCAGCAGTCACTGAGCATTGCAATGATTTCTGTTTATTGTCTTTTAACAAGAGTCCAAAGTTTTGTAGCTTTGATATGGTTTGGAGAAAGGATTTCATTAGAAACATTTTTTTTATACCATGCTAAAGCAGGTTTAGAAGGCTCAAAGACTTCAAGCTTTGAAATTCACTGGGGATAACTTTGTGTCAGGCATGGTAGCTACTGTCTTTTTATCAGAACATCAAAATCTATCTTGGTTACAAAGCTGTGAAAACTGTGGTTTGTGTAAACTGTTCTGAGAGCTGGCAAGAAGCAAAAGTGAGGCTGGGCTGGGGATGGAAAACAGGGACTGGGGCTAGACATGGTGAAGAAGGTCTGGGCATGGCAGAGAAAGATGAAGCTACACATGTTGGGAGGGTAGGAGACAGATCTGGTGAAGCTGAGAGAAGTTGAGGCAGAAGGGAGGACAGATCTGACTGACACAGTGAAGGAAAAAGGTGAGTCACAAAACCAAAGCAAGGACGATGGAGGTGGAAGGCCTTGTGAAGAGCACATATGATGCTGGGCAATGGAGACTAGGGAATAGTCTGGGAATGGGAAGGCTGTGTACAGCACAGGAAGAGCACTGAGTCTCTGGGTCTGGAAATCAGAGGGGACATGAGGCTGCACATCCAGTGAGATGAAGAATTGGTGGGCAAGAAGGTTGAGAAGGGACTGAGAACCCTGTTGAGTATGTGACTGGCTGAGGAGCCAAGGGCAAGGAAAAGGCAAGATCAGGCTTCCGTTGATTCGTTTCATAAGAAAAGAAATGAAGCTTATGAGTAGTAGCAAATGCACCTGAGCTGTGCTGGCACACTCCCTTCCTAAACTGGATAGTTTATGAATGTATCTGGGCAGATATCTTGAGCCCAAGATCTCTGAATGTCACTGCTCTGCTCTGGAACCATCTGTCAGAAAGGGGTGTTGCATCCCCCTTCAACATCTGTCCAGGAGGAGACCAGCAATCTTTTCATGCAAACAGCTGCTCCATTAGCTCAATGGCAAAATCAGTGTGTTGGCAGCAAAGATTTGAACTCTGCCCATGACCTGCACATGATGACCTGCATGTGTTTTAGGAAGATGGCAAATAATTACATTTGTATCTGTGTACATTTTGTTGACTTTTATTTATTTATTTTTAGGTAAATTTGGCAGGATGCATTTGCAAAATGATAGTAAATGTAGCTTTTTTTTTTCGTGAACCCATGAAGAATAGTACTCAAACATTTTAAACTTTTATATGTGGATAAGTGTCTATGTCAGTTCTATGTTTATAAAATAAGCATTGTAATATGTAAGCTTAGGATTCCTTTGCACCACTCACCATAAAGTCCAGCTCCTATTTCATCTCTTCCTAATACCTTCTTTTGCTTTCAATATCCTCTTGAATCCTGCACCTATTTCGTGTTAGTTTTGTCTCCTTTCTCCCCCTTCTCTCCCATCTTCTGATGGGACAGCTATATCCCCCGTGCTGCTTGGATGCCAGCAGAAGGGGCACCAACAGCATAGGAAAGACAGTCCTGTGTGATTTTAGTACTCATATCTGAACTGAAGTAGTCATTACAGTGGAAAACCATACCTATAATCCTTGGCTTGAACACACTCCCTTATTCTCTGCTTAGTAGTGCAGGCACCGCTTCCCTAAGCACAGGAGCTGTGAAAATCTCCAGCATATCCTGTGAAGGCTCTTTGGGGAATTCAGCTGCTAAAATCAAAGCAGCATATTGTAGATAGGCACAAACAGCAGTTGTTCAAAGACTTAATGTGGCTACATTTGGACTAATTTTAATATAGGGCAAAAGGCACAACCCTGATTCATTCCTTTCTCTCCCCAGACAAACTTTTGGTCTTTGCCTAATGCTCAGTTGCAGGAGACCATTCCAAAGAAAGGATTGTCATGAAGAGGATAATGTATTTTCTCATTAGACTTCTTCTTGGAAATGACTGAAAAGCATTGCTTGAAATTTTCCAGGAAAAAGTATAAATGACTGCACAGATAATGGGCAAGTAAAATTTCTGCCAAACAAGTTAAATTGAGTAAAGTTAGGAAGCAGCTGAGTAGAGGAGCTCAGAGAAGGATATGCAGCTAGGCAGTATTAATGAGTATAATAAATGGTAGCAGCTTGATCACCTGTTAGAGAAGTTCAGACCTATCTCTATGGATCAGTGGAGCACAATGTGGGGATTTCCAAGTTGGCTCTGGACCAAGTTGGTAATTTCTCTTAGTACTATGGAGATGAATCACTTCTGGTCTTGGGCTAGGTGCTGTATGCACGTCGATGGTTTCTGCTATGAGCAGTGCTAGCCCAGATACCGTGTGATGTACATGTGACCTAAGTGATTTGTCTAAAGTCAGATGGGACATGTGCAGCAGAGCTCAGAAATGAACCCAGTTCTCCTGAGCCCTAGTTTAGTTCATTAACTATGAAAGCTAAATCAGCTCCCCCCAGAGCAGGGACTAGAACAATGTACCCCTCACCACAGCAGATTAGCTTTCTTCTTAGAGTCAAATCTGGCCCAGCTGATGTGAACTCTTAACCTCCTTGGCATATATATCTGCTTTTCTTCAGCAGGACATCACACAAGGGTTGTATGAAGGTGGGGGGAATAAAAAGTATGTCATGCACCTTGAACTGCTTTGATATATGTGCCAGCCCACACAGAAGCTCTTTCAGTCAGTCCTGAAATGCTAGCAAAGACCTGATGCCAAATACTCTTTGTTCTGTGCTCTGGGAGGCAAGTAAGCCAACTTCAGCAAGCCCATGCTGCAGGAACCCCAGACTCTTCCTTTAGTGTTACCTTAATCTAATTTTCCTTTGTATTTAATAAAAATCTATGGGTCTTTCTTTTTTTTTCTTTTTCTTTTTTTCTTTTTTTTTTCTTTCCTTTCAAGAGGCAGCGGAGAAAAGCTCTCCTATTTGATCCTGCTGATGTTCAGTTTCCGACACCTGCCACCAGCACTGCTTGGACATGTCCCTTTTATTTCCCATTCTCTTTTAAGTTTCTAGGCAACTTTGATATATTTCTGTCTCTATCTGTAATGGCAAGAGGATAGGGTGTTATGCTCAACCTGGCTTGGCATGATGAGCCTTTTGTTTCATTAAAGCCACATTCCTTTTTCAAGAACTGTCATCTGAACTGGGGTTATTTTGCTTGGACTAAGGATGAGTGTACCAAGGACAGCAGTATAAAGTACTAGCATCTATAAATGCAGCTTCGATTGGATTTTACCCAAATTCTTTAAAATTCATATATGATAATCAAAATGGTGAGTGGGTAGGGAGAACTGCATCCTCTTCAGTTTACTGCCCTCGTGTAAAATCTCAAAATAAGGACTGTAACCAGCAGAATTCTAGCATTTCTATTTCATGAGAGGATTGTCCTTGAGTAAATATTGGTTTCTTTAATGCATACACTTCCATTTCTTTTTAAAAACTCCCAATTCAACAGCATCTGACAGCATTACATGTCTTTTTCTGGAGGCAGTGATGAAAATGTGCTGATAATTTGAGTCCTGGGAAGAAATCTGTTCCCCCGTGAATTTCACCACAGTCACACTGCTCTGCCATTGTATTAGCTCTCTGATGCAGTACAAGAATAGCAGCTCTCTCCACATTATAATAACACCTCTCTTATATCACATCTTACTGTCAAATAATCACCCCTTCCCAAATGGCTAGAAATTAAAGATGGCTGAACCTGTCAGTGCTAGGCTTATACTAGTTACACAGTCCAGATCCTGAAAAGCCTTTTTGGAGGGAATTGCTCTGGATAAACTCTTGCAGGCTTCCTTGAAGAGTCTCAGCCACTCCTTATTCTCTCCCTCCCATCATCACTGGCCACCCGTGGTTCAAAAGATTCTTCCAGTTTACCTCACTCCTTGGAATTAGAACTAAAGATTACAAAATGTATGTAATACAATTACTGTAGCATCAATCATGAGAGGCACATTTTTTCTTTCTTGCCTCAGAGATCCTTTCCTGTCTTTCTCCAATTCTTCTAAAAAATGTAGAAAACTTTCCTATCCCACACTGTGATAGAAACAGCTGCCCAGATATCACTCCTTATATTATCGAGGGATTTTGACAACCAGGAAAACAACACGTGGATACACCTTTTTACCCCCTCTGTTGAGGAATATGGATGGCTGAGGTCAGACCTCACAACCATCTACTGCTTAGGAAAATCTGAGGCATCTGTATAATTTTTGCATCTCTGCTTAGTTCAGATTTTTTTGGCAAAACTGCTGAGGAGGGAAATCTGATAACTGCTTTTTGTATAGTCCTATTCAACACTTCCCACAAACAAAACTTTAGCATCCAGACTCCTGTTCCTCTCCTTCTGATAGTTGAGTTTTGGGACATGAACTTAGTTAACAACAAACTGAAAAAAATACATTGTTTATTGAATATCTACTGATTTTATTATTATAATTTCCAGTGAATATTCATTGAATCATTCCTATTGTCCTTCCATGTTTTAATCATGTCTTGGTAGACACTTTTCTATGAAGATGGTTTCAGGCTTGTATGAGTTGTAACATATTGCACAGGGATGTGGTATTGGAGCATGCTGGTTTGATTTTTGATGAACTGCACTGCAAAACTACAAATTCAGCCTGAACTTTACATGTTCCCAGAATTAAACCCTGAACCATAGTTTGCATAGTAATTATATTGCATTCAGTTTTTCACATAGTTTGAGACATAAATATACAGACATAGTGTCATTTTATCACTTATTTATCTATTTATCCTACACTGCTGCTGAATCATATGATGGCTGAATGCCTTTATTTCGACTGAGGAAAGATGTAGCATATGGTCAGCTCACAAGGCTCTGGAAATGACTCTTTGGCACCTGTCACAAAGTGATCTCAAATCTGTGTAAATGGTTTGTTCTACTCTAGAGATTAAGTGCCAGATGTTGTCCTTTGAAAATAAAATCCAAATAACAAGTTAGCTGAACATACTGGCTGACACGCTGAAAGTGCTAGAGAATTTGAACTATACTATGCCTCTTTGACAAGCAGAAATCTCATTGTGTGGACTACACTGTGAGGAGGAAAAGGCCCGAGAAAGTCTTTTCTGGACTGATTTTCTAAAATGCAGTTTTATCTACATTCAAGCATCATCTGAGGCTGTACGTAAAGGATTCCTTGCAAAAGTAAGTATCATTCTTGGTTCAGAACAATCAAATTTCTCCCTTGCAATTTTCTGCCTGAAATTATACCAAAGAAAGCAGGTGATTTCTAATTTATGGCACTTTTTATCATCTTAATCTACATGTACTCTAATGTACTCCTGAAGAGAGTGTGTCCTGATTCTTATTTTTTTCAATATAATAAAATGAAAACTATAATTCTGAGACCTTTCACTATGTCTGGTAATAAGACAAATTATTTGGCTGCCTTCAGACTTCAGGCACTCAAGTTAATGCCTGTTTGGACTGTAGCTCTAGTGGGACCTGTACTAAGATATTCTTATGCTATGTCTTGTGGACTATAGTCTTAGAAGAACCATTGTAGAGCTGGACTTGGATTATATGCTGTGGAATTATGTCCCAAGCTGACCTGTGTTAGTGGGAAAACTAATGCTTTTTTGGCTACCCTGTGAATTTGCACTTTGGGCCTTCTGTCATCCTGTTGTTTTACCAAACAGAAATATTCCTCAGATGCAGGACTATGAAATTTCCTTGGTAGGTCTATCAGGTAAGTGAAACAGTTTGGGGCACTGCCAAGATGCCATATTTTCCTCTTTTTTTTTTTTTTTTTACTACTCCCCATATTCATTTGTTCTGTCTGTGCTTTTCAGGGCAGTTCAAAGTGAGGAAAGTCCTGCTAGGTGGGGAGAGACATCCAGCCCCTGCTGTCTTGTACATTATCAGTCATTTATTTCTCTGTCTTAAGCATCAGCAAGAGTACCCCAATCCTGTGGAGAAAACATAATGGAGGGTTGATGTGTTTACTCAATCAGAGAAACAGGAGTGCTGAAGGCAATATTCTCTGGAAGGTACTAGCTCAGAACTGTGTGGCTGAGGAAGAAAATAATTAGAGAAATTAGTAACAATAACAATGTAAATGTAGGAAAAAATATTGGGAAAAGAAGAGAAAAGAGGTGGTTGGGGAAGTGTGATTGTGAGGAGGATTGTGAATATAAGGTAGAATGGTAGAAGCAAAGAGGTAAGGCTCAGGACTGGCCATGGGTCCTGTTTCCTGGTGTACTCATGAGCTATGCTCTGTCACCACAGTGAGCACATCTTTCCTTACATTGCTGTACTTTCCCACTTAATAATGTTGAGACAGAAACTATTCCTTTTCTTTTTTTTTTTTTTCTTTTTTCAGGGTAGTGAAGCAGTTCAGATGGAGGATGTTATGTGTCATGTATAATCACTAAGATATTATTACTGGACAAGGAGACAGGTCAAACAAAAAAAAAAATGCTTGTTCTGCTCACTCTGTAGCATCCTTGAAAAATGTCATTTGAGCTACACAGAACTTGGCAGCAGTGCCAGAGAATAATGTGTGCGCAGATTCCCATGCAGATTGCCCTAGACAGTATAGCCAAACACATCACACAGTAGGAAGGTGGGCCAGGCATTTATAAGGGGGAGCAATGTTCCCTGCCTCAGGCTATCCAAGACTTGGAGAGGTACACCCACCTTGGCCTCTGCTCATGCAGCAAGAGCCTTCAGGGGTTGTAAGAGGCCTAGCACCAGTCACTGAAGAATATGCCCCGGGCTTCTACCCCACAACATTCCCTCAAGTTCTGGTTATGGGGCAGTAGACAATGAGTCTGGAGCAGTAATGCTGAGAGGTCATGCAATACAGCCTTCAGTGAGGCCAGTTGCCCAACTGAATTACATCAGAAGAAATGCAAGCTCCTGGGATCAGGATTGTGAAAGGGGGATTGCTTAGTAGTTGCTCCTCTGTTCATTACTATTACCATAAATATTTTGACTAATTACTGCTTTGTTGAGGTGGTAACTTTGACGCCTTGACTTCCCTGAGGCTCTTAACAGACCCTCAGCTTTTGTCCACTCAGCACTGCAATGCTCTCTTTTCTACCTCAAATTACAGGAAGAAGGGGAGGTTTCAAAGGCTGGGTGTAAATTATACTAGCAGTGCAGCATAAATAACCTTTTGCACTGTGTTTTTTTACAAGATTAGGTAATGGTTACTGCTGCAAATGTCAGTGTGTCAATGAAGGGGAAGGAATGATCACAGACCAGCCTTTTAATGTCAGTCAGTCAGTGATTGCTAGCTGGGATATAGCACTGGGATATAGTAGGTGCAGCTGGGAAGTGCCTCGGTGGGAAACATGTGCTGTGAAGCATTGGATCCCTCTGTGCTAAAAGATGTGTAAATTGGTACCAATGCATCTGTGCACCTTGTCAGTCAAGTAGAGCAAGCTGAAGCACGAGGGCATAAAATCTGTGCATTTTATATTCCAGCAAAACCCAATGCAGCCTGTAATTTTCTCCTTGTCATTGTGCCCTGCAGGCAGCAAACATGCTTTGCTCAACTATCTGGATTTATCTATCTTTTTGCTTTTTTGTGTGCATAGTTCATGAAGGACATTCTTTTCCTTAATTCCTAGATATTGGTAGACCACGGAGGCTGAATAAACTGGGACTTGATAATTAGCTGACTCAGTGCTGCAGTGCCCAGCTATTTTCATTCCCATCATCAAGAGATGGAACATCCTGTTTTCCATCTTCAGTTAGATTGTGCTCATTGCAATACATGGGGCTCAATACAGCTTTATCTTGCTTGATTTACCCTCCCCAGCCCATTCCTAAGGCAGAACTGTGAACTGGCTACTAAATAGCACTGCTGAGAGGAAAAGGTGGGGTTAGAGCAGTATGGTAAACATTGGTCCAATACCAAAATTCTAGATTTCCAGTTGATCAAACTTGTCATCCTGGTATGGATCAATACCTGATAGGAGTAACTGCATTGTGTATGTACACATTATGTATGTGTAATTGCATATGGATTTACCTGAATTTACCTTTGAACCAACTTGTCTTGATACTAATAAATAGCGGGGCTTGCAGGGTAGCAGACCATGCAGCTCAGCACTGCCAAGGAATTTCTTCTTCAGCCTTCCCTTCTTTCTGCTTTCCTTTCATTTCCTCCTGTTTCTGTGGTGCCAGGTCTTCCCTGTGCTGTGTTTATTCTCCTACCTACTTTTTTTTTTTTTTTTTGGCCTGAGTTGGTTTAGCATGCTGTCTCAGCACAGGGAGCAGTGAGAAGGATCATGCTGAATCAGCTGGGAGTAGAAGGTGAAGAGAGAGTATGAATCTCCTGAGCTGTTACATCAGCCCAAGGACTGTGTCTGCAGTCCCTGAGCAGCCTGGCCAGGAGTCCCAGCAAGGTCCTCAGGAAAGCAACTCACAGTGAAACCTCTGCTGCAGTGGCTTCAACTCCCCATGGTGGTACCCCAGCCTGGGTCAGTTTCCATCTCAGTCGTAAAGAAAAAACCTTTCAGTCAACTTTATCTGCAGTGCAATCAGCCTGCAGCATGGGGTTAGGCTTCAGTTGTTTGAAACTTAGATGTCTAATCTACACATCCCACTTGCTCTGCAAGTCAGTGGAGTGTCTCAGACAGCCCATTAGTTGACAAACATTGATGTCCAAAGTAGATAGAAAGAATCTCCCACTGAGTTACTGTCTCTGTTGACTATAGAGGGACCTTAGGTTAGTTTCTTTAATAGCCAATGTTACATGGGATTAATCCCACTCTTAGAGTCGTGCAATTCCATCACTATCAGAGCAGTCTGCATCACACATTTGGTTGTAGAACTTCTCCTTAATATGTGCATTTTAACTGCCTCCATGAGATAGAAATTCATGGGCGTATTTTACAGCCACTTCCATGAAGAATGGTGTCTCCAGAATCAGATTAAAGTAGCAAACAGAAGTCAACAAAACCCCCTCCTCCTATTTACCTCATGGAGCTATAAATTATTGTAGAATACTATGGGATTGTTTTGTTATACTTGGTACAATTCGACTAGCTTGTAAGTGATACAGTTCTAGACTGAAAAATGCGAGTTGGTTAATTCATCCTAAATGTATTATTTGCTATGTGACATAGGATTACTATTTTTAAAATGTTATTAGTCCCAAAAACCACATATTATTATTTTTAAAACTTTCAGGTTTTATTTATTTATTTATTTAGGTAAAAATCAAAAAGAAAACAGCTGTCATTCCCTCACTCACACAAAGTTACATTAAACCTCAGAACCGAGAGGTTATTGTAGATCTTGATTGCTTTTCAGAACTAAAGGAGTGTATAAAGTATTAGTTATTTTTTCCCTGAGGACTCTAATTAATTATACAAATGTTAATGAAAACAGGATAAGAGAGTATATGTATGTACTGTATGCGTTTTCTTTCTGAGTTTGAAACAGCCTTCAGTTGGTGAATGAATATTTCTTATCACTCCTGTGATAAGAAGTCCCTTTAAGATTAGCATTTTCCTGTATTGTAGTGACATATTAAGTGTGAGACTTTCTAATGTATATCTCTGTGTGGCTGGAGTGTAAAACTGACATGGGGATGAGGACAGATGAAGTAAAAGGGGAGAGTGGTGACATTTTATCTTGTTTGTAGAACCTAAGCCAGTTTCTAAGTTTAGTGGAAGGTCTCTTACAGGCAAAAAATGAAGCTTTAAGGTTAAAATCAACTACTTTTTAAGGACTTTACTGGAATGTAACTAACAGCCAGTTGAAGATACGCTGCTTTGGGATGGCAACTCTTTCATCAAGAAGTGAGAACAGACCTATCAGCCTTTAATCTAGGTAACTCCTCTTAATCCCAACTCTAATGATCTTCAAAAGAAAGGCAAAGGAAAATGATAGACAATGTGTCTTCATGTTAACTCTCCCCAGTGCAAATTTACATGCTTTTTCAATGAAGCAGCTTCTGAAATGTAGTGCTATGCACTTGTTCCCCCCAAGCATATTACTCTTTTTGCATCTTTGGGGGTGAAGGGATTTGCTTTGTGGCCATGTGTATCTGTTTGCATAATACATTCCCCATGTGTTTATTAACATACTGTTAAACTATGTTCTCAGCATGAGCAGGCATCCTCACAGGCCATCGCCTGGGTCCAGGCATGCTCACACAGCAGAGATAATCACTGGAACTGAGCTGACTTCTCACTAGGAATGTGACTCCACTCACAGCAAGAGAGCAAATAGGAAATGACTTGGGGTGAGTCTCACTAAAGTGGAAAAATGAATTAGACACACTCCTCAACAGAATCTGGAAACGTTACATTCAGTGAAGAGAGAAAAGGTTAGAGCAAGAGGTTGATTACCATTCCCACTTTGGAATTGAAATGTGTTTATGGGTACATTATACCTCCTTATGATGTGAGGTTTGTCTTTCAATCATACTACCCAGAAAAGGACCCATTCATTGAGCAATCCTTCCATTCTTTATATACAGTTCAAGTTTTGAGAGAAGGAGGTTGTGTCAGAGGCAAATCTCAACATTTTACTGTGAAAAACTTAAAACCTTGGAAGTAAAATTGTGGAAATTGCTATGACCTTTGGGACACCATCTTTTACAATATGCAGTAAAAAAATTGGGTTTCTCAGGCTTATATCAAGTTTACAGGAACATAAATTGCCACAATTGAGCTGCAAGCCTTTTGTTCTTAAATCACATCATTATTTTTTGGGATATTGGAAGGAAAGGTAGAAAATAGCAGACTCCCATCTATCTCAAGAAATAATAACAGTCTTACTGACTTCCTTCAGTTTTCTGCTGCAGTATATTAGGTCATTTTTAACCCTCTCATTTTAAAGAAAACTTCTCTTAGAAAACATCTGCCGTTCGGGATAAATCATGACATTGACAATTTATTTGTCTGATAAGGTGAACCTAGTGTACTAGCTTATTTTTGTCTGGACTGTAACACACAAAGGCACAGGCAGTCACGGTAAACCTAGAGAAGCCCATAGAGTTACAGAATTATGTCAATTTATACCAGTTGAGGATCTAATCAAAACACCTCAATGCCATAAAGAGAAATCCAGCATCTGGCTTAAAAAAAAAAAAAAAAAAAAGTGAGGAAAACTTTAAAAAGGCAAAAAGAAAAATGGCTGTAGAAGTCAAAAGGAAGAATAAAAATTGTGTCTATGTTAAAGAGTTCTTGTGAGAACTACCTTGCCATCTTAAGACAGGTACTGGCTTAAAAACAGACCAAACCCAGGATCACATGAAGAAACAGTAATTTCCAAACATTAATGCTGTGATACAAAGATGAATGAGTAATTTTTTATTTTTTTTTATTTTTTTAAGAGGGGGAAGAATAAAAAGAAAAAGGAAACTCTGTATTTTTTTTTCAAATAAAAACTTTATCCTTAGCCTACATCCGCTAGGTTACCAGTGAACAGAACTAAAAGTGCCAGAACCAAGTGCTGTGAGAAATTACCCCAATATGCATGAGTTGTCTGTACCCTTTGTGCATTAAATTTAAGTAGGGACTAAGTGGTACCAGCTGGCCTTCATGCCCAAGTGCTTATGGAGATTCATTCCTTAATGAGCCAGAGAGCACAAAAGCTCCTTCTGAGAAGCACAGGCTTGGGTTTGTGCTCTGTGTGTGCTCCAGATGCTGAGTAACTTGTTCTCTCCACCTTGTTCTCTGAGATGCATTTGCTAATTTGAGAAAGAGAGTGCAAGATGCTAATAATGTGGCATAGATAGCAAAAAGTAATCAAAACAATAGAAACTGAAGAAGGAAAGTGTATGTTCCCTAGAGGAGAATTTATTGAAAGCTGAGGTGTAACAATAAGAAGCTACATTCACAAATCTCTAAAGGCAACTTTGTGCTGCTTCAGCACTGCATAGCAACTTAAATTCAGTTTAAATTTCCCATGGAGTACACTTTAGTGTAACTGACTCCTCTGGTGTCATAGGCTACATGACAAGGGAAGAGCCCATATGATCTGTTCCCTCATGATTCATGCAGATGGTTTTGAAGCCTCCCCTTGACTTACTGCAGGCACAGTTCAGATACGGCCCAGGATTACAGGCCAGTTTGTTATTGTTGTCTGTGTTTTCTTGATGAGAGAAAGGAGAGGAACTCTAAATAATCGAGTCATACATAAAAACGGGTCATGCTACAAACAAAGTTTCTGGCACAGATTTTATTTTGATTAAATGTCTTTTCCTGAGTAAGTGTCTCTAAAGCGTTGCTCAAAGTACACAGGTCAGGTTGTCCACAAAAATTAATTTCATGCTAGATAAAATCTTGAATGTGTAGTTTGCCCTGATTTCCATTCTCACTCCTTATGAAGAATTTGTATGTGCCTTACATTACTACAGTGTTTAAATACCTCATAGTCTTTAATATATTTCTGTGCACAGCATTCGCATGACTGTAATTGAGTAACATGTAACAAGTTGTGACACTGTCTGTGGATACAAGAAATCAGTAGACATTAGAACTCTAATCAGAAGTATTAGAACTAGCAGAATATTTAGGTGCTTTGGAGTAAGATGATGCACTGTCTTGCCTTTAAATGTTGAGTGCCTACAGTGGACACCAGAAATCTGTTAGTTGTATATAACCTGTACAAGGCTGTTAAGGTTTAGGGTCAGGGCTGTCCACTAGACCTATAACAGGTGCTCTCTGGTAATCCCTCTTGTTGCAATTCGGGCGTAGCAATCTGGCACCGAAAGCGCACGGCTGCCGCCCAATAGCCGCGCGGTCCAAAAAA